>CABHPQ010153816.1:0-41401 GCA_902168405.1 Peromyscus aztecus
GTCACCTTTTATATTCTGCACAATTTGTGACATCCCAGCGGTACAACCTGCTCCATCCAGCACTGCAGTGATGGCACAATCCATTCACATACCACTAAGCATCTTCCCACTCACACCCACCTTTGCTACAAAGAATAGCTGGACACAAACGTGCAGGAGGATTTCCACATCCTGATTCCAATCGGCGGAAATGAGAATGATAGGAAGGATGAAACTAGAGCAAAACAAACCCCATTGCACGAGCCTCTGCGAGTCTAGCCATTTGACTGTTTCAATCCAGGTGGTCTGGTGTAACCCTGAAAATAACTCAGGATCCCTCTGGGGTTGCCTAGAAAATCAACTGAGACTTTCGGCTGTCAGAGAAAGGGAGATCAGGTTCAGTCTTCTATGAAACTGGTGCTTCCTTGTCTTAGCAGGAGAAATTACCCCTCCAGCAAGACTTAAGCCATTCTAGCACTAGATAGCTGGCTTCTTGGAGAACACCCAGCACTGAAGCCCTGCCTGCCCAGCACCCAAGGGGACTATAGGTTCCTCAAACTGTCAAGGTGCAGATCATATCCTCCTGTGAGAAGAATGGGATATAGGGTAGTATTTCTTCCCCCCAACATATTATTCAGGGAGGGCAAAACAGAGGTCTTTGACTTCACCAGCCATTCCCTGGGAATAGTATCAGACCTTGTTCCCTGTCCTTTATCCTGAACCACACTTTGTGAAGTTTCAGAAGCCCGTCCCCTCCGCAGAGCATTTGTTTCTGTAGAACTCATCTCAAGGCTTGATGCACTGTAAGTAGTAGTACCTTGCTCTGTGTGTCTGATGGTAAAGTAGCAGAGACCTCAACCAGTGTCAGGGGTGGCTTCTCTGAACCACTCACTTCATCTGGCTTGTATGCACAACAGTATTATATGGTGATATTTTCTTTTGTACCAAAATGTTATATATTAATAAATAAAGTTGCCTGGGGGTCAGAGCTATTAGCTAGCCATAGCCAGAGTCTGGCGAACAAGTAGTGACGAGGCAGTCAGGTGGTTGGGTTTACGACCAATGAGAAAGGAGCACAGAAGTGTGGCTGGAGTTTTCCTGCCTGGCCCACGGTCAGGATAAATCTCTTTCACCTGCCAGTCCCACAGCTGCTCAGACCCAACCAAGGAAACACAGAGACTTATATTGCTTACAAACTGTATGGCCGTGGCAGGCTTCTTGCTAACTGTCCTTATATCTTATATCAATCCATTTCTATAAATCTATACCTTGCCACATGGCTTGTGGCTTACCGGCATCTTTACATGCTGCTTGTCCTGGCGGTGGCTGGCCGTCAGTGACTCCCTCCGCCTTCCTGTTCTTTTAATTCTCTCTGTTAGCCCCGCCTACACTTCCTGCCTAGCCACAGGCCAATCAGTGTTTTATTAGCAACACATTTGCCATACAGAACAACCCACAGGAAATACCTCCCTTTTCTCGGAGAGGTTGCTTCGGCGGAAGAGGCTAGCCAGCGGTAAGCGGGTAAAGCTCTTAGCTCTGACCTCTTGGGTTTTTCTCCTTACCTTGGCTTGTGTTTCTTCTTAAATACGTCTACAGTATTAGCCTAGCCTTTGCTCATCATGTCTGAACTCAAGCAAAGAAAATTCAAAGACCAAACCCTAGCTGAGTTATGTAAATACCTTGTGAACACATATGCCATCTCTTGATAAAATCAAGGACTTGTTCTGATGAATTCAGTGCAGCAAATACAGTGGTTCTTGACTCTGCAATATACCATTCCAGGCACATCAAGGGATTAGAAAGTGAACCACATTCTCTGTCTTCACAACTGCTTTCTGCCTCTAAAACCTTCCTACAATTATAGATCTCGCATTATTCAGGATCTTACTTCTTTTAAAGCTTGAACTTTTTCTCCCATCTAGAAGAGTAATCCTCACTCCTTTGCAAAGATTTAATTTTTCTGAATCTGGAGTAAAATACAAATTAGCTCACAATTAACTAGTATGATATTCTTCAGAGAAGAACAGCAGGTCCCTGTTTGAATGTTCATGGTAAGTTTGGGTCTTGAAAAATTTGAAACTATAGAGGATGAGGTACTACACTTAGAGGGACCAGATCCTGAAGAACTCTGGCTGAACAGAAGCCAAGCTTGCAGAGAGCACCTGAAGTCCAAATTCCTTTAAGTGACCTTCAGAACCAAGGGCACATCATGGAACCAGAAGGGTGACAAAGAAGGAAGTCATCATTGCAGCCACCCCATGTTCATAGTCGTCAATGGAGCTGCAGCTAGAAGAGGCTGGCTTGCAGGACTATTACAGCCAACAGAGAGGCTTTTCTTTCCCAGAGAACTCAAGGTACATGAGTCAGATGGGTTTAAAAGTTCAAGGGCAGAGCAGGTGGCAGTAGATGAAAAAAGTTATTGTTCTTGTATTTATAGTGAACCTGAATTATTCAATTTTCTTGAAGTCAATTCCAATGCTGCTAAAAAGCCAGATAGACACCTTTTGTTCTGTCACATTAAAGAGTCCAGAAGATACAGATGCAAACCATTAAAAAAATCTTCCAAGTGACATAAATTGATTCTCTAAAGAAAAAAATCTTATAGAACAAGGTAAGCTAGTTATTACTGAAAAGCATGGAAGCTAAGATATGGCAATGAGGGTTTCAAAATAACAAAATGATTTTCTGATAAAAGTTGTGCAAAGCATTTTTCTGTTATGTGACTTCTGTGTCCCTGGTTACAAAGTTACATCATTTACTCAGTTTCTTACTGAGTTCATGCAATGTTTTTAACTGTCAACTTATTATCTTCCACATAAGGCAACATATTTAAACTCTATTTTTTTATGTTTTACCAGACATTTATTCTCTCTCAAGTTATTAATCTTCTAATAATCTACTGGCACTAATCTACTGGCATTAAATTTAAAGGTTACAAGTTTAATGCTTCTGCAAATAACATCTACAAGGGGGGACATCAGTTACAAAAGAAATATGAGTGGTAAACAACCCCTATTTGCTTTCATGAGTATGAGATACTTGGTTCCACATACTCTCTGTTCATGAATGTAGGACTGGCAGCTAATAAAATATGGAGGCAGGGACCTGGGAACAGAAGCAATCAGCAATCAATACATACTAATAGTAAGTACTATATCACATTACACATGACAATGCAAAGTATCCTTGATGCAGATAATAACATAAATGATAATAAAACAATGTAGTGAAGACTAATAAACCAAGCTGGAAAGGCCATTTTGGGTACAGGCTATGGAATATTTAATCAGGAATAGGAGTCTCAACTTAACAGTTGGTAAGCATCTCTGTCTTTAGACAACTTGTTAGGTTTTTTACAAAAACTTCCACACAAGAGATGAAAGGGAACCTATTCAAAATGTAGGTGTGGTGGTTTTGTCCAATGCTGGGCACAGCATAAGGTTCTATAAATGGGTCTGCTATCTCAGATTTCAAACTGTGATGTGTCACATAGAGGCATCTGTGCTGTGCATCTACTAAGGAGAGGGAGTTTCCCCACCTACTGTGGCACCATGAACAGCACGGTGAAGCAAAATGCCTGCATCTCACCTTACATCCTTCACATTTCCCCAAAGATGAGAAGACACACATTGCTTTTTAACTTATTTTCCTTTGAGGGTTTTTTTTAAACTCATTTTTTGTTGACTGTCTCTAGCAAAATCAAACATACAACTCTTTAATCATCACAGGTAAGCTTTGCTGTTTTATTTTCCTCTATCTCCAATGTGTAAACATTACTTCTGCCAATTTTCAGATTTCTGTTCCAACCTAAGTGTTATGGATAATTTAAACTGATGATTTGCTTAGACTGAAGAATGTATAGGGAATAGGAATGAAGTTCCATTGATAACAACAAGTGCTCTTAACCACTGAGCCAGTTCTCCAGTCCCCAAGACATTCTGTTTTATCAAGCAGAGTAGTAACCAATATACCAAGTTAAACCACAATGTTGACTGGTTTGTCTTTGAAGGGAAAGAGTAATATTAATATGACATGAGAAGAAATCATCTGCCTTGTATACAAAATAAATCAGATCCATACATAAAAAGAATCCTAGGTTTCATCCCTTGCTGGATAAACGTGGGTAATAGTAAGAGTTCCACACTGGGAGCAGTGCATTGACTGCTGTTTTGTTTCCTTCCCTCGTCCGCCCCCACCCCTCTCTTTCTGTTGTTGATTTTGTCCTTCTCAACAGCTTGTGCAGATGACAGTGTCTGATGATGGCACATTGCGGCAGACCCCAGGACATCACTTGGTGACAGTGTCCTGCTTCCCTCCAAGACCCAATTACCCAATTCCCAAATGACCCCATTACTCAGATGACCTGGAAATCTTCCAGAAACCTACCGTATCAATGAGAGCAATGGATGACCTAGGGCAAGGCACTGGAGGAGCCATGACTGGCACTGAAGCCCTCGTTCGCTGATGCTGAGCTTAGCCAGCTCCATACCTTTTATGCCTTTCATCCTTTCTCTGAGCACTCAAGACAAACTCATCCCCAAGATTAATAACCAGGAATATATTAACAGGTGAGAGATTGAGTTTTGTGGCACATATAGACTTTTTTTCTGCAACCAACCAAAATTGCCAGAAACACAAGCCATTCTATCGCTATAATATTATTTAAATTTATTCAGCAATCATACAAAATGTGCAATAATATAAAATAGGAACATCAACATTGTGGTCAATTTAGCAGGTAATAGCGCCATGTGTACTGAGTAATAGCACCAAAGAAAGCAACAAATTCTATAAGAATCAAAGCTCGAGCAACAAATTGGAATGTGTCACCATGCTTTGGATAATTGAATCATTCCAAAATAAATCCCCTGTAGGATGAGGTTTTATATAGAATCCATCTGGTGTTTGAGTCCACAATGGTCCTTTCTTTTATATTAATTCACATGTATGTTTAAATTGCTGTACAATACAAATGCAATCTATCAAGAGACCATATTATGCATTCCTGTTGAGCATCTCAGAAGGGTAAACATGCAGGAAGCATTTGCTAACACAGAGAATAGCAAATTTAAACTGAATTTGACTCTACACTAATGCAGTTACAGGCAAAATTTGTTAAGACAAAGATTTCCTAATTGATGCTTAATATTGATTGTCAGTGTGACAGAATCTTGAATCACCTAGAAGTCAAACCTCTCATCATGTCTGTGAGGTAGCTTCTAGGTTGGGTTAACTGAGGTAATTATATGGTAATACCCACATAAATGTGATGGTAGCCTTCCATGGGTTGGGCCCTAGACTAAATATAGAAGCGAAGTGTTCCACTCCCTCTGCCTCTTCACAGTGAACAAATGTGACCAGCTGCCTCACACTCCTGCCACTGTGACTTCCCAGAAATGGTGGCATGTACCCTCAAACTATGAGCAAAAATAGCCCTTCCTTCTTTAAGTTGCTTTTTAAGATCTTTTCTCACAGCATCAAGAAAAGTAACTAAGACACCTAAAAAAAATACAAGTTTAAAATGTTTTCATTTTTTTTCTTCATTGTGAAATAATGTATGGTCTTACTAAAGCATAGGTAAATGTTGTCTACCTTTATGCCTAGATCACAGACACCTCACTCAGAATGAGACCTGACACTTTAAGTGGTCTCATAATACAAACACAAGCAAAAAGTAAATGCATTTAAGGACACTTGAGTGCACACTCACAGAGGATCAGTTGGTGCCTGTATACCACAGCCTCTACCCAAGACCTGTTGTTTTTTGTTTTTTGTTTTTGTTTTTGTTTTGTTTTTCGAGACAGGGTTTCTCTGTGTAGTTTTGCACCTTTACTGGAACTTGCTCTGTAGACCAGGCTGGCCTCGAACTCACAGTGATCCACCTGCTCTGCCTCCCAAGTGCTGGGACTAGTTCTGTAGCCCAGGCTGGCCTCGAACTCACAGAAATCCACCTGCCTCTGCCTCCCAAGTGCTGGGATTAAAGGCGTGCGCCACCACCGCCCGCTCCAAGACCTGTTGTAATGAACAATACTATTCAGGCTCCTGAGGCACGATCGCTCAACCTCCCTCTAGTTTTCCAGAAACAAAATGCAGCTGCATTGTAAGAGCTGTGAAGACGGTAGGTTGCATCACTGAGCAGTGCTACAGAGAGAAGGCACATGTGCATCGAGATTATTCAGGTAAGAGAACAGACAAATCAACTACTTAGCTCCTTCTCAGACAACATGAAAGCAACAACAACCTTACAAAGTGCAGAGCAGCAAGCCTGCTCCAAGAACTTCCTAAAGTAAAACTTCAAAGTGTGATTATTTTCTCATCAAAATATTTATTGCCAAACATAGTGATACACACCTGTGATCCTAGTACTCAGGAGACAGACAGGAGGAACAAGAATTTAAGTTAAACCTGAGCTATACAGCAGGAACCCTTCTCAAAAAACAAAGGAATGGAGATATAGCTCATCAGTAGAGTGGTCCCTAGCATCCACGTGGCCCTGTGTTAGATCCACAGCACCCCAACAACAAAGGAAACAACTTAGATATCTAACAATCAAAAATAGTTAAACACAACTATGCGTCAACATGATAGAAAATTTGATCAGACTCTTTGTGTTGACATATTTATTTATTTAAAACCACTTTTTTCTCATACCATATATCTTGATTATAGTTTCTCCTCACTCCTCTCTTCTCAGTTCCTCCCTACCTCCTCTCCTCTGTGCTTCCACTCCTTTCTGTCTCTCAGTAGAGAAGAACAGGCTTCTAAGAGACAACACCATTATGACAAAATAAAATATAACAAGATAAAGCAAAAGCTATCATATCAAAGTTGGACAAGGCAACCCAACAGGAGGAAAGGAGTCCCAAGAGCAGATACCAGATTCAGAGACCTATTTTTTCTCATAGTCAGAAGTCCCATTAAAATACTATGGTAATAGCTCTAATATATACACAGAGGACCTGGTGCAGACCCACATAGGCCCTGTGCTTGCTGCACCCTGCTTAGTTGATTCAGAGAGCCTTGTTCTCCTGGTGTCCTCCATCTCCTCTGAGTCTTACAATCTTTCCAACTCCTCTTCCATGGAATTCCCTGATTCTAAGGGGAGGGATCTGATGGAGAACTCCAATTTGGACACTCCACATAATTTGACCAGATTTTTTAATGTCAGTTCCATAGCTCAACTCTGTCCGTGAACAAAATTATTTTCAATCTTTTGTTATGTTGCATGTGGTCTTTGGCCTTCATATTGTTGCCTGATGATTGCAACATGCCTTTCATAGCTCTGAGTCTTCCATACTCTCATGGTTGTGTTCAAACAAAGACGCAAAATGGATGTCATCAAAAGGGGCTTTCTCCTAAAATCCATGCTTTTTAATAAGAAACAAAATCTTGCAAGAACCTTCAAAAGATACCTATATGTGGTAGGACAGTTCTGACGTCACATACCTAAACATAGGAATAATATCCCATAGCTCATAGCTGTTTTAGACTAATTACAATTTATCACCCAAGAGTGAGCATTCTGCCATTTATAATGTAGTTTATGGGATGGGAGAAGGGGCTCCAGAGAGGGAACAGCAGGCTGCAGATTCTCTAAAGGGGAAATGAGAGAAACAGAGAGGGGGAGCTTTAACTATGGAGGGGGATATGGAAAATACACAGGGGGAGTGGAGAAAAGGAGGGATAAATAACACTGAGGATGTTTGAAAAAAAAACACATGGAATCATATTTTTATCTTTACATAAAATTATGTATAATGTGTGTTTGTGTGTGTGTGTGTGTGTGTGTGTGTATATGGTTTAATGAAGTTGTGTCTCTAGTTATACTAATACTCCCTCCAAGAGCCATAGTCTATTCAACACAAACCCTAGTAACCAGGTGTGAGAAACCTCCTATCAAGCAACTGGTCAGGAGAGTCCACGAGACCCCTTAAAACAATATAGACTATTGTAGTTGCCCTTGGTTGCCTCCCAGAATTTGAAAGTAAGTCCGTTTTGTCGAAGACACCGTACTCTTTGGATACAGGACTTGGAGGAATCTAGATGACCTTACTTGAAAGCCTCCTTCCTGAGAACCAGCTCTCGTAGTACTGTGAGGTGCTATGCAAGCTGCCAAGGCAGAAAAGCAACTGGTAGTCCTACCCAGCTGGGATGCCTACAAAACACAAAAATGACCAGCATGGCAAGATATCTCCAAAGCTACAAAGGTAGCACTTATATCTTGGTGGTAACCAGCAGTTTTCTAATTAGACTGAAGGCCTGCTCAATAGAAAGGAGTTCATGCCTGGGATCGTAAAGCTATCCAACTACCCATGAGCGATGAGGCTGTGTAATCTGGACAAGAACCTACTAGTGCCACTTTCTTAAGCCAATATAATTTCTATTTGTACTGTAAATACTCATCTTTCTACCCATAGATAAGTGTAGCTCTTACTCCCTATCAAAAAAGCTTCTTTTCCCTGTAGATCGTTATAGAAAGCCGGAACTGGCCAAAATTCAAAGAACAGTGGAGCATGTGGTACCCAGCCCTAATTGATATATCTGCAACCCTTACAGCTAAGGCTCAGAGAACACCACAGAAAAGGAGGACAGAAAGATTGTAAGATAAGCTCTGGATATCTGCTGTTGCAAGATACATCTTCTATATAGGACAGGAAACCTCACCCAGATGGCAACCTAGATAAGACCTGAAAATGACAGACCAGTTAACATGCCAATGCCAATGGAGGGAATTCCATGAGGCTCCTTCCCCAGATGAAGAACTACAGGCAATTAACTAACGACTGCTTCCAAAGGGAGAGTGAGTCTTCCTTAATGATGATTCCTCCTAAGCACAGGAAGTGTATGTTACCCCTCCAGGCTGGAAGAACAGTGTGGAAGATGAAATGGAAAGAATGAACAGGCTTGTGGTCAAAATGTTGTCTTTGTATGGATATCTCCTAATTCTCTACAATGGATATACAGTATTTAATAATAAATAATAATTTATCACAATAATTTATTATTGTAAAGCTCCAAAGGAATTTCCTCAACTTAATGACAAATGCACCTTATTAGTTGGCCCCACAAACATTCCCTCAAGGAGTATAAAAATGTTATCCAGTAGCTCTGGGAGAGTCTATTGTGACTGTGCTGCCACTTTGACCTCAAATCAAAAGGACTTGCTCAATGTGAGTTATCGCTACAGGAAATGTTTGTTTTGTCAAATTTAAGGAACAGTAAAAAGGGCAGAATAAACGGAGTCTAAGCCTACCCGGCAAAACTGGTATTCACATCAACAGATACCCCTCCGTGTAGCCCCTTTTCTCCTGGACACTTGCTCTTTCCTTTGGTATTTGACGTCTCTGAGTTGCAGATTTCCTGGGTAATGTAGCCAATTTTTAAGTCTCATAAATATTTTCAATAGCCTGGAGGAAAAAGAAGATTTAGGGACAGAATTTCATAGCAGTTTTAAAGGCGGATGCTGAGTTTTGGCGCAGTCATCTTTGCCGCCTTTGGAGGAAGTGACTTGGTATGCTCAAGAGCAAGGAGAAGCTATCAAGACAACCATAGACTCATTGGGAAAAGATTTGTTGAGATTTCTCTTCATCGGGTCAAATAAAATGGGAATTACGGGGGTTGGAGAGGTGGGTTGGGGCTCAAGAGCACTTGCTGCTCTTGCAGAAGATCCTGGTTCAATTTCCAGCACCTGCATGTTGGCTCACAGAGAACCAGACACTGTTTTGGTTTTTTTTTTTTTTTTTTTTTTAACTTCTGCAGTCACCAGGCACAGGCATAGTGTACACACATATATGTAGGCAAAACGTTCATACCCATAAAAAATATTTTAAAATTAGAATGACAGCAATATTTACATGCTTTAACTTACCTGCTACCGCATACAGAGAAATTAGCCTACGTATTTTGCTAGGGTTTTTATTTAACTGTTCTTTAAATTTGCCTGTTACTGATGGTATTTTTTTTTTAGTTATAAATGCAATTGAAAAACAGTCTAGAAAGTCTTCAATCTGGATTTTAAAATTATATTTTATTATAGTAGATTCTTTCTGCTCTATATATGCACGCATATGTTCCTTTCAGTGTGTGGGTGTGGGGAGTTGTGCAGGTGCACATGGATGCTTGTGAATGTGGAGGCCAGAGCTTAGCTTTGAGGGTTTTCTTCAATTGCTTTCCACATTATTTTTTGAAATAGTCTTTCATTCAACTGAGAGCTCAACAATTCAGCTAGACAGGCTGATCAGTGAGTTCCAGAGTCTCCCTGCCTCCACCTCCCAACACTGATATTACAGAAACATACCATTATTCCTGTTTTTTTTTAATGTGTATTCTCATGGACTGAATTCAGATTTCCATGTTGTTCAGCAAGCACTTAACCAACTGAGCCATCTCTCCAACCCACAAAATAAACCTTTCAGAAATATAAAACAAAATGAAAATGCTGTATATTCAAAGGAGATAGTGTGAGGCCCGCTATTTATACTAAACAGCAAAGTAGGTGGGTAGGTAGATAGATAGATAGATAGATAGATAGATAGATAGATAGATAGATGATAGATAGATAGATAGATAATTTGAAATGCAGAAGTTGAAGCTTTTGTAGTTGTTCCCAATAGGTATCTCTGGAGATGGAATAAAAAATGCCTTACTTTACTCCATGTATTTATTTTTATGTATTTTGAGTTTTTAAAATGATAATATATTTGTGCCCAATTGTTGAGTTCCAGGTTCTGTGAGAAACTGTCTCAAAAATTAAGGCAGAGACATAAAAGCCAGGAGTGGTAGCACCTCTAACCCTGGTGCTAGGCAAAGGACAAAGGCAGCACATCCCAGCCATTTGCTGGTCGGACAGTCTAGTCAAAATGGTGATCCTTAGGTTTAGTAAGAGACCCTGTCTCAAAATGTAAGGTGGAGAGAGCCAGAGGAAGACACCCAAAGTCTACCTGTGGTCTCTAAATGTGTGCACACATACATGTACATACACACAAGCACATACAAAGAAGGGTAGGGGGAGAAAAGAGAGAGCAACCCTAAATACTGATATATAATACTTAAAGTACCTAGGAATAAGTTTAACCAAAGAGGTAAGACCTCTGTGCCGAGAAAGCTATAAGACATCAGTGGAAAAAATCAGGGAATTCGTAGGCAAATGGAAAGCCATGCCCTATGTAGAGAGGAGAATAAGTATTAAGATTCTGGTAGAACCTGTCATCCACAGAATGAATGCAAACTCTATCAAAATTCCAATATTGTTCTTCACAGAACTAGAAAAAAATAACAAAAAATGTGTATAAAAGCACACAGAAAAGTCTAAAAAGCCAATTCATCTTGAGCAAAAAAGAACACAGCAGGAGGCTAACCATTCTAGAAATGGAAAGCAAAACTAAATGAGGTGTCATCACATCCTTGTCCTGGCTCTATGTCTGAAAGACAGAAAATAACAAGTGCTGGTGGGTGGCAGGTGAGTCCATAGAACTATTACAGAAAACAGTATGAGAGCAAGCTTCTCCCCCAAAGTGGAAATTAAACTGTCATATGTGTGTCCTGTGCCCAGCAATTCAAATATTGGTATACAAACAAGAGAGGGGCAGGAAAGGGGGAAGGAGGAGGGAGGGAGAGAGAGGGAGGGAGGAGGGAGGGGGAGCAAGGGGAGGGAGGAAAAGACATATTAGAAGGAAATACCTGCTACTCAGTGTTCACTGCAACACTACTTGTCTTAGTCTTTCTATTGCTGTCATAAAAACACCGTGAGCACAAGTAACTTGGGGAGGATGTCCCAATCAATGTCCATCATGAAGAGAAATCAGGCCAGAAACTCAAGACAGGAACCTGGAATCGAGAACTGAAGCAGAAACCCACGGAAGAACACTGCTTGCTGGCTTGCTCTTCACGGTTTACTCAGCCTGCTTTCTAATAGCATCCTGGACCACCAGCCCAGGGATAGCACCACCCACAGTGAGCTGAGACCTCCCACATTAATTATCAATCAAGAAAATGTACCACAGGCTTGCTCACAGGCCAATCTGGTAGGAGCATTTTCTCAATTGAGGGTTCTTCTTCCAAAGTGACTCTAGCTTGTGTCAAGTTGACAAAAAAGTAGCCAGCATACTACTTACAATAGCCAAGAAGCAGAAACAACCTCAATGTCCATTAAGGGATGAGTGTGCTTTTAAAAATACAGCCCATGTGCACAATGGAAGATTATTCAGTTTCAAAAAAAAAAGAAAGAAAGAAAGAAAGAAAGAAAGAAAGAAAGAAAGAAAGGAAGGAAGGAAGGAAGGAAGGAAGAAAGAAAGAAAGAAAGAAAGAAAGAAAGAAAGAAAGAAAGAAAGAAAGAAAGAAAGAAAGAAAGAAAGAAAGAAAGAAAGAAAGAAGGAAGGAAAGAAAGAAGTCCTGTCATTTGCATCAGCATGGGTATGTTTGGAAAACATTATGGTAAATGAAATAAGCAAGGCACTAAGGACAAACAACACATGGTCTCACTTACACGTGGTGTTGCAAGAAGAATGAGAATTACCACAGGCTGGACAGAGTACAGGGGAGACGAAGTCATGGAAAGGTTGGCCAACAAGTACCAAGCTACAGTTTGCAAAGAGAATGAAATTCTGATGTTCTGTTGAGCATTAAGGTAACTATGGATACCCATCAGAAACTACATCTTAAAAGCTAGAGGGGAGGATTTGGAATATTTTTTACCATAAAGCAATAACAGTTTGAGGAAACAGGTATGTTTAACTGTACACAAACATTTTTTAATGCACGGATTTATCAACACATCATTTTATACTCTTTAACATATATAATTTTTATGCTTTTACCAATTAGCTAAAAACAGATTTATTTTTAATTTTATAAAACAGCAGGAATAAAACTTGTTTCTTATGAAATGGTTTTAAAGACTTTGAAACTGGGCCAGGCCTGGTAGTAGATACATGACTTTAACCTCAGCCCTTGGGAAGCAGAGGCAGATAGATTTCTGTGTATTCAAGACCAGCCATCTACATAGAGAGCTCCAGGCCAGCCGAGGCTACAAAGTGAGACCCTATCTCAAAATAATAAATAGACAAAATAAAATTACTTTGAAACTGTTATCCTCACACACATGTGTGATGTGATGATAACAATCAATGATGCCACTCTTTATTTGGGCTACCTACTCCCAGACCAAGCAGGAGTAACAAGTGTTGCTTCTGCTGAGAATGATGGAGCTTTGCCTTAATCCTGACTCTCAATTTTAAAAACAAATTCCAAGAGGCCAAAGAAAACATATTATTTTGAAAATGTAGTTCATTTTTCAAAGATGTTATTATTTTTTCCTCACACAGCATGAAGTTTCATGTGGTAGCCCATGCAATTTTTACAGCTAAACACATGGTCTGAGGGCAAAATATAGTTGTGGTCTGTAGGAAGCCTGAAGTCTTAAATAGGATAACATGTTGATTTTCTTCCATGTCTGGGATAGGCTAAGAAAGACTCTCCTGACTTAAGTATGCTGGACACCATTCTTCATAGCTCCAAAAAAACAACAAAAAAAAAAAAACAAAAAAACCAAGTCCACATAAATCCATTATCTTTAAAAATATTTGGTATTGAAATTCTGACTACTGTGTGATCCCCGCGTTTATATTTAGTTATGGAAAGGTTCCATTCTATCTTTATGCACCTTGGGTTCGGGCTGTAAGGCACTCCCCCCCACCCCCGCCCTCTTGGAAGAATTGTTGGGATTTGAGTTTGAGCCAAAGAAAAGCTAAAGAGGCTAGGAAGCACTTACAGATGGAGATAATTAGCATATTAAAATAGGCCAGCCAGGTTTTTGTTTTTTTTTTTTTTTTTTTTTTAAATCAGGAAGTAGAGGGGTAAGTGCTCTTTCTGGCAAGGCTATAGAAGCTGTGTGGACAGAGGAAATGCGATTCAAACTAGTATGAGAATGGTATTTCACTTGAACCAAGTTTCAAAAGACTAAAGCTGGAGTTCCTTTTGACTGAAAACCACGAAGCTGGCAGGCTGAGCAGGGGCCTCCCTTGAAATTCTGCTCCAAGAGTACTGTTTTGAATTTTGTTTGAAAGTCTTAGAATGGGAGCCACTTGGTTTCGGAAGACACAGGATAAACACGGAGAACCCCATTGCTTCCTAATGTGTGGTGGAGGAAGTGGCGTTCTGACATCACCTCCCACTGAAAGGGGATTATAGAAGCTAGCGAGGTGGGAAAGAAGGGCCTAGAACAAAAGCTCAGCTCCTTGGACATTTTTTGCCAATCCTAAGGCAACAGCCTGAGGCTGATCTGGGGTTCAGGCTCCATCAATGGGGTGTGCCTAATTGCCATATAATTCACTGTGGTTTCCGGAAGCAGTGACCCAGTCAGCCCTTCGGGTTATGGGTCTTAACCTGCTTATTAGTAACAGATGTCAGACCCCATCCTGAAGCAGGGCTATTTAATGGGTAATATGGCACTGACGGACTATGGCATGTCCCCTTAGGCCAGACACATTATAACACTGGCCAAGAATGAACATCTGCAAGTTCACGACTCTGACAGTACTCACCATGGACTTCCCATGTGAAAACGTTTGTTACTGTCTTATGCAGTCCTTTTTTTTTTCCCCCTTCAGTGAGTAATTAGTTCAAAGAATTGTGCAGAGATATCATGGAACTTACATGATGAACTCAAAGATGGAGGACAAAGTTGAGTGGCTTCACCACTAACCTACTTAGAAAAAAAGGTCCTAAAGACTCTTGTCATCTTTCAATGATCTGAGCTTCATGGATAGGCAGCCTTTCCTTCTGTCAAGATAAAGTCTTGGGGATGCTACAGTGTGAAAGACTTCAAATAGACTTTATCCTTAACTCTACGAAATAAATAGGTTTGGTTGTTGCTGTTGGGTTGGTGTTGTTATTATTTTTGTTGTTGTTGGTGGTGGTGGTGGTGGTGGCAGCGATGGCGGCGACAGTGTGTGTGTGTGTGTGTGTGTGTGTGTGTGTTCTTTTTTTTTCCTTTTATTGAAAATTCTTTTCTCACATAAAATATTCAGATTATGGTTTCCCTTCCTTTACTGTTCCCAGTTCCTTCCCACCTCCCCTCCCATCAAGATCCACTCCCTTTTTTGTCTCTCATTAGAAAAGAACAGGCTTCTAAGAAATACATTAAAATATAGCAAAATAAAATGTAAGATAAAACAAAAATTATCCCATTAAAGTTGGACAGGACAAACCAATAGGAGGAAAAGAGCGCAAGAGAAGGCACAAGAACCAGAGACCCACTCGTTCACACACTTAGAATCCCATATTAACCATGATTTCCAAATACCATAAAACTAGAAGTAACTTAAGATTTATCATTCAGACAGCTATAATTTTCCACAGCTCAGGATTTGTCTTCTTAGGAGTAATAGGTCTCACCTATAGGAGATGAAGGATTGTTTTACACAGCCAAGGCAGTATAATACAATTTCCATAGGTATTCCTGACACTCCCTTTATCCATTGTAGCCTTGAATGCACATTCCCATCACCCTATGGAAAGACTGTAATGAACAATGGTTTCAACTGAAGGAAGAGTTCCTCTACCAGATAAATGGCTTGACCAGCCATGTGCAAGCTGAGGCCGGGGAGTGAGGGTAAGGGTGGATTTAGAATGGTTGGGAAACATGGGGAAGGTGAACACCAGAAAATGAAGTTAGCGAGATGAATCACAGTATCTACTAAGGAGCCTTGTGTTCTGGTTCATCCCATTAACTTCCCTCTTCTGAGTTTCTTCTCAAAGGCCAGCTTATAGGAAACACGGGGTAGCTGCTTCCAAGCTTGCTGAGCAAAGTATATCCCCACAGGATAAGAAGTGCAGTACAGCAGGCACTGGAATGTGTGGCTTGGATCTAAGAGAAACTCCTCAGCAGCAGTAGAGTTGGTTGACAGTCCAGAGACAGCACATCTGGATCCCCCACCACCATCACCCTTGTGTGAACTTCATCTGACCTCCTCGAGGTCAATGAATGTGGCACATGTCTTCCTGTCGACCACAATATGCAGGGATTCTTCAGGTGGACAACTATGGCTTGAGGCTCCCTTACTAGCGTGGGCAGTTTCCTCAAAATTGCACCACTATTTGACTTTTCTTGGTCTGAGAATTCTCCCCAGTCGCCATTCTCCCTTTCAAAAATATAAGCACAACAATCTCTGTTACTATTTAGAGGCAATATTCCATCTCTCATGTTAAAGGTCTGACAGTTAAGTCAGAGTAAGATAAGGGGGTAGGAGCTGGATCTTTCCCCCAAAATCTACATGTCAAAGCTTTAACCCTGAGGTGAATGAACCGCATTTAGAAATGAACCTTTAGGAGGTACTAAATGTTAGATGAGGTTATGAGATGAGGCCTATGTGGAATCAGTGTGTTTTTATCTCCGTTGCTGAAATAAAACACTATGGATGAACAAAACAACTTATGGGAGGAGAGGATTTATTTGGCTTATACGTCCATATCATGGTCCATCACTTAGAAGAGTCAGGGCAGTAACTCAAGCAGGAACTTGCAACAACAACAAAAAAAAAAAATAGAGAGAGACATTGCATTATTTGTGGCTCACTTGCAGGATCATTCTTGGCTAGCTTTATTATATATCCGAAGATTGCCAGCCTAGAGATGGCACCTCCCATAGTTGACTGAGCCTTCCTACATCACTAACAATCAAGACAGTCTCCCACAAACCAATCTGCTCTGAGCAACCCCTCAACGGAGCCTCATCTCTCTCCCCTGACAGACTGTTATGTAATAGGGTTTGTTTTTATTAGCTCCCTTTTTAGGAAATATGGGGCTTGCTTTCTGCTTTCCCCAGAATAAAGATCAAGAAATAAAAACAAAAATTGACTCCTCAACAATGGGATGAGCTACAATTTACATTGTAGTGACCCAGGCCCTTATCTGGGTGTTGGCAGGGGCATTGTGTGTGTGTGTGTGTGTGTGTGTGTGTGTGTGTGTGTGTGTGTGTGTATTTCTGTGTGCACAACAAAGATCATGGGGATCTGTTACTTTTGTCACTTCCTAGTCACTGTCTAGGTAGTAGAATATCTAAATCTAAACACATTCCCTTCCATCCTTTTGTCATGAGTGGAGCCTTGAACTTCCCCTTGTCTTGTTGGTCTTTATGAGTTGATCAAGGATAAAAAAAATCTTCTTCTGAAATCCCTCTATTAGCTACAAAAGTGTTTTAGGTTTGCTGATAGTATTTATCTCTTAACTTTAAATCTGTGTTACCTCAATGCCCATTCATTTAAAGTTCCATTTTAGAAGAACATTTATGAAGTATTGCATCTGCCCACATATAAACTCCCTCTGAAAGCTAATTTAACCAGCCCATCAGTCTTGGTGATGAGCTAGGGACTGACAGTCTTATAGTTGGCCTCGTTGCTTTATAATATGTACATTTTCCTGCTGCTGAGAAGTTTTCTCCAGACTCTTTTGGGTTTAAAGAAGTACAATGGAATGCTTGAATACAAATTGAATTTTAAAAACACCATAGAAAGTTTCATTCTTCCTCATGGCTGACTGACTAAACAGATTCTGAATTGGAAAGAAGGAAGATTCAAATCAATCTTTGAACAGTAGGAAGAAGCAATCAAAAGCAGGAGAATTCAGTCCTTGAATGTTGATGCTCTTTCCTGCTACAGGGCATGTGGCAGATGAGAAATAGGTTCTAAAACAGCAAGATGATTCATCCAAGACTCCTTATTCTTGAATAACATAGTGAGAATGAGAACTTATAACCATTATTGTCATTAATTTAATTCATACTTGTTAAATGTACTAATTTTTACCAAAAGTAGAATTTAAACTAAAAGCAGTGGTCAACAGAGGAGCAGCCCTATTGAGTTAATATAGGAAACTGTAACAATCCCCCATCCATTCACAAGTTCTGACAGTCACCCACCAAAGTGAGAGGATGTTTGTATGAATTTATCAGGTTTTCCTAAATGGCCTAACCCTCTAAGTCCTTGAGATATAACCTATGACCAAAAAAGTAAGTTATTAAAATTTCAAAGGATTGGTAAATTCCAACAGATTTATTTCCCTTTCTAATATACTCTAATTTATTATCATGAAACCAAAGCAAGTGTAGAAACAGACTGACATGCTTTCAAAAGAGTTGAGTGTATACTTACTTGTATTTCTTCAATATGTGTTTTAAACGCCTTATGAAACACATGGTCCACATTTGACCTCTCAATGACCCATTTCACCACATTGTAGATACAAGGAACTATTCTGTTAGATGTTACTTTTCATCCTCTCCCATTAACAGGGACTAAAATACATCAATAATATGCAAACCAGGGATTCTGATTCTACTTGAAAGAAGGAGAAGCATAGAGGCTTCTAATGCTAACACATTTTTAAGAAGATCGCATACTGAGGATTCCCGTGTAATCGGAGCCTTCTCAGCAAGAGTCTAAGACCACTATCATATAAAATTTTAAAAAAATAATACCTCTTAAACCTCTCCATGTGCTCAGAAATGAATCAGTAAGAAAGTGTGGCAAAATGAAAAAACAGCCAAGCATGTGAAATGAGTTTGAAATCTGGAAACATCCTACTGATGTAATATGCTAGAGATCAGTCATGTTTTCTCCACTTTTTAGCTTCGCTGTTAAGGTAATTGGAAGTGAGTTGAATCCTGTGTATCACTGGGGCACAGTTTTCTGAATTATTATTTGGAAATCATTTAATCTGTCTTGAAAGATGGTTTGTGGAAAATCCCTGAGAACCACTAGAACAGTGGTTCTCAACCTGTGGGCCACAACCCCTTTGGTAAACCTCTACATCCAAAAATATTTACATTATGATTCATAACAGTAGCAAAATTGCAGTTATGAGGTAGCTATGAAAATAACTTTATGGTTGGGGGTCACCACAACACAAAGAACTGTATTAAAGGGTCACAGCATTAGGAAAGATAAGTACCACTGCACTAGAAATATTGGTCAGGACAATGCTCAAGAGAATGAAAGAAATCTGAGATCATCTAGGGAAGAAATGATGTGGAAGCCATGATGGAAAGGGTTAGCGCATCTGTAAGAAAGAAAGCCATCTAAGTGAAGAACCTGAGAGAGGAGGAAGAGAGCCCTGACACAGCCAAGGGTTTCTTCTGTTTTGTACACCTTTTGTCTGCAGGCATGGGCTACCTGTCATAGACAGCTCACAGCCATGCAGCCCTTTGGCACCGTCCTGATGTGTTTAGTAAAGCTATTTTCTCCCCTGCTGAGAAGTGGAAAATGAGAATATTCGTTTACAGTGGTTACTGCTAGTTGCACAACAATTAACATGTTTATTCCCATGGAGATTCCAAAATTCTAAATTTGAACAGTTAAAGTCTTTCCCTCACTGTAGTGGGTAGCCATTGCAGCTTTGATCTGGAAGTTCCGACCCCCATTGAGACTTCGGCAACTGTCACGCCTACAAGGCGGGGCCAAGGGAGGCCCCTGGAGACCTGAGATCTGGATGGGCCAGTGCTCTCTCTGTTCCGGGACCCTGGATGGTGGAGGTTGACCGAGCAGAGCTCCAGAGAACACTGCTCCGCTGGATGCGATACACCTTCCCCAGACCCCATGACCTAACTATCCCTTCATTTGTAAGTTACCCATTAAATAAATCTTCCTTTTAACTAGGTGGAGTGGCCTTAATAATTTCACCAATACCTCACCACAGACAGTGGCAAGCTCCTCCCCTTCTCACAAAGGACTTCCTTCCTCTTCTTCCCTCACTCCCTCACACTTGCCAGCAGCCAGGGTTTCTGGCCTTCAAGATGTGCAGCCAAAAATGATGGAAAGAGTTAAGAGAGCAGAGTTCTTTGTGTGTAGGACAGCAGCACACCCTTGGCTTAGCATTTGCTTAAAGCTGATTCTACTAATGGACACTTTTGTGAATTATCTTGCAAACCCTCTGTTTCTGTGTTACAAAGACCCACCTAAGGGTCTCAGTGGTTAAAAGCACTTGCTTCTCTTGTGGAGGACCCATGTTGAGTTCCCAGCACCCACATGATGGCTCACAACCATCTGTAACTCCAGATCCAGAGAATGTAAGACCCTTTTCTGGCCTTGAGAGGCTCCTTAACCCAGGTTACACACATAAATTCATGCAAGCACACAGATATACACATAAAATTAAAAATAATAATTTTTTAAAAACACTTGATGATCTCTGGACCCAGATACTACCTAGTAACACACTTTTCTCAACCTCTCACAATATAGTGATACTTCTATAAAAAATCCTAAAAATACAAGACTGACTTTTGTTTATGTGACCTACACCACATTCAGAGGAAATGCATACATTATCTTAGTCCAAGTAAACTCTACGAGCTCTGGAGGAGTCCCAGATATAACTACTCTAACACAGTTGCACACAACTGCCCTAATAATCTTTCACACTGAGATTCCTTAGGAGATGCAGACCCTGGTCCACTTCAACCTGAAGGAATAATTATCTGACCACCAAAGTGTGCCAGGTGAAGAGCTGTCCTGAGTTGAGGGACAGACATCTGTCAGAATTTGCTGTTGTAGGAGGGATGGGCCCTCAGCACAGCTCTGAAAAGAAAGCTTTTGAGAAGTCACTTTCCAACCCTCTTCTCACACTTGTATGGTCCTGCTTACAATGAGGAGACTAAGAATGATCTACTTCTCAGATTCTTACTTGGAAGCCCTGGTCCAAGACTCCAACTTGGAATAGGTGTCTGTTGTTTTGAAACCTAAGCTTCCATTTTACAACCTTGTTATAACATATTGCATATGTTCTATATTTAATAGTTTCCATTTTTACATTGACCCAATCATCTAAAAAAACACACATTTGCAACCAACTTATGTCTAAATTATGTTGGCAGGACCTCTAACTAATAATTACCACATCCTCAAGTGTCCCTGAGATATTTTAGGAAGTTTACCAAAAGGGTGCCACACACATGCCCACAACCCAGTCTTTAACTGTGTGGTGTCTGTTTTTTCCTTCCTTTCCTACTCTCACCTATAATTTCCCAAATTCTCTGTTTCCAGATTTGAAGGGTGTCAGATCATTGCTGGATTCCAAGGGGAAATAGAGGGAATGGTCTCCTCATATATTGCATGCCACATCTGCTCACCAAGCCTCTGAAATGGCTCTCCTTTCTCAGAAATTAACTGTGGGTCATCTCCTACTTTCCATAATCCTCCAAATCAATTAATACCCCCTCCTTCAAAAGCAAAACAAAACCAAAAAGGGTGCCATTATTTCCCTGACCATTCCTTTTCTTCGCAACTTAGTGTAGGGCCAAAGCCACTCCTATCCTTAGCTCCCCACAGTCACATCCTCCATGACCTAAATTCCTTCCTTCTTATTTTTCTTCTCATCCCAGTACACAACAGAAATGTCCATGGATGTTGATGTATGGCAGGGAAGAGATGGCATATGTACCACTGGTCATTTATGAGTCATTGCTCTGAAAACAAAGGATAACCACTTTTATCTTGCTTAAGCTTTTTAAACTTAAAGGCCATTGTGGAGGGGGGGAAGCAAAGTGAATGACAATGTACATCACTCTATTGAAGAGAAATTTTAAATATGGAAATGTTTACAAGTGCAAAGAATGTCTCCAGAGAGACCCCGAGGAACTGATTCATGTAAGAGGCTACTTCCAATATAAGAACTTGTTGACTGGGAAGAGAGTTACAGAAGGTTGCTTTTCAACAGAATTTTATTTTCCATTCTTTGAGTGTTTTACATGTGCCTTATTCAATATAATCTTTTAAAGACTATTCAGTGAAAATACTTCTAATTCCCCAACTTTGAAGTTGCTGCCCATGTGTCTTCATTAGCTCCACTGAGAAAGAATTTGCAATGGAGGGGAGGGAGTGGGAAGAGATTTTTCCTTTTTTCTCCTTTTCATAGGTAATCACATTCTTCAGAGCAGCGATATTCTTTTGCAAAAGACATAATTCTAAAGATTGTCTATTGTACTTATTCTAACAAATATAAATTCAGTAAGTCTCCTTGTCACCAAGGAATTTAGACAGTGATAAATTATAGAGTGACTGATTCTTTATCTATTCTTTCTAATATGAATTCTTCAGCAGTCCCTGATGAATCCTGCCAATGTTCTTTTAAATGAACAATATCAGAAGTTTCAAGCCAAGAGCACACATTTCAACATTATTATCCTATACATTTTTAATTTGGCAATTTTAAATTTATTTATGGCATGCCTGAGTGTGCTTCTACTTCCAATGCATGAGCGTATCGCTTGCTCACTTGTTCAGTTTTCTCTTGGGCTTTCCTCACAAGGTAGTATAAAAATCATTTTATGGAAAAATGGAGAAGTTAATTTTTTTGTCTTTATGAAACTCAAAGAATATCATTGGCATTGAAATGTCGCCTCTTTTTCCCAAATCTTTAGCAACTGGGCTACAGCCAGGTAGGAGTGTTGCAAGAAAATGATACAGTCAGTAATCTGGGAAGTGGTATATATAATCAACACATGCAGGTATAAATAAAACATGACAACAAAGACATTATTATTATAATACTCTCACAGGCAAAAATTAGAAACCTCAGTTTCTCTTCTTCCCACTAGGTCCTTGGTGTGACCAAAGACTCTTCTACTAATTCTTTTTCCATCTTAGGAATATAGATAAGTCTGTTCTACCTAAGCATTTTATGCACACATGCACATACACATGCACACACACACATGCAGAGAGAGAGAGAGAGAGAGAGAGAGAGAATGGGGGAGACACGGACATAGACATGCGTACATAGAGGTAAGTTGGTAGAGTCATAAGCATAACACAGACACATTGAGACAAACACACATGTAGACACACCCCACAACTACTCTCATCATCTAGCTTCAGGTCCTCAAGAAACACGGATCCACAGTGCTACCCTGACACATCACCTCCTTTCCCCTCCTTACTCTCCCCCTGGACTCTTCTCCCTGTTCCACCACATCCATTAATGGCTCTCCTTAGAACCCCTGTTCATCCCAGAGGCTGAAACCATATATGCCCACAGCCCTCTGCTTACCTGACCTCTCTTAGCATATGACACTGTAACAATTCCTTGGGAAAGCACATTTGTCAGTGAATTTCATGGAATTACTCTGACATTGCTTTTCTCTACTTTTCTGATTACTTGGTATTTTGTTGTTTGGTTTGGCGGTGAGGAGGGGATTGCACAATTTTATCATTGTTATTGTCATTAGATTAATTTATATATTTTTAGAGGGATCTTTCTAGAAGATACAAAGAATACAGGATTTCTTTTTTCATAGAGCTTCCTGGCAAGTAGGGAAGAAAGTCAATAAAAGCAGCAATTATCATAAAAGCAGTAAGTGTCAGGACTAGAACTCTACAGAGTACAGGCCAAATGGGGACAGAGCAGCAGACCCTAAGCCTTTGGAGAGATGGACAGAAACATTCTCCCACAGAAGTGCTATGGAAGTCTAAGTCTAAGGAGTAATAACTGTACGCAGGAAGGGATTGTTCCAGAGTGAACTAGACCAGCAGTTCTTCCTGGAACCTCAAGGGGGAGAAAAGGGCATAAAAAACATAAACGGGTCAGGAGGGCTGCAAGGCCTGGGGACTCAAGCCAACGAGTTTCTTGTTATCGTAGCTCTCTATGTACCCCTCAAATGGGAAGCAGAAAACAAGTCAGTAAAGGACATCAGACAGCAGGGAGCTCAGAGCGGCTCTGGTTTTTGTTTTGCAAGGTACATGTTGGTACAGAAATAAAAGCATCTCACATCTCATTGTCTGGAACATTTGACCACAACTTTATAGGGAAACTGTTAGGCTTTATTCCCCAACCTCAGCACCTCCTCCAGCCCCTGAGCCCTGGTGCCAATCCATTGGTGGCCTTGCCAAGCATGACTCTGACAGGGAACAGAAACTTAGCACTCCTTGTTCCAACCCACAGGACCCTGCAGGGCCTTTGGTCCAAGTTTGTCCTTGACACCAGACAAAGGGAGCAGAGTGCGTGGAAGGCTGGAAGTGAGAGAACATCACTCCTCTGGAAAATTAAGGTAGTTTCACAGTCACTGGGACATGGGTGTTGATAACTCCCATCACTGACGTCTACTGGGAGCTGGGTTCTAGATGACATGCTATTTGATATATTCTCTAGCTCATTTCAAACATGCCTTAAGACAGTTGTCATTATAGCTTATTGACTAAAAGCTTACTGTTTCTTGGCTATGTGTCTGATGTATTTTACTGCCCCATTGAATAGGGAGCTTATACAAAACATAGGTGCACCTTCTCTATCTCCCTCTCTTCCTCTGCCATCCCCCCTCCTTCTCTCATGCACCCCCATCGTCTTATTATGTTGATCAACATCTGACCAGTTCACACAGTTTGACAGACACAGAAGCAAAGGAAAACCAAGGCAACACACACTTTTACAGTTGCCATAGGACCTCAGCATAGGAAGTAAAAATAAAGCTTCCAGAGAGTCTGTGGGTGATGGAGCCCCAGGGGTAGGAGGTCAGAACCAATGAAGGAGGGACATAACAGAACAGGTTGGCAGCAAGGGAGAAGGGGACACACAGAGGGACTATCATGTCCAGGAAAGAGTAACAACACGGGTGGCATTCACTAAACACATATTTTTTTCCCAATTTGTTTTTGTTTTCTATTACATTGTTTCATTAGTGATTAAAACTGACTGAAAACATCAACCCCAAGTTCCATGGACAATTCTTTATAAGAGAAATAATAGGCTCACAAATAAGTTGCCACCATTCCTAAGAAGTGACATTTTTGATAGATTCACTAACATAATTGAATCTACTTGTTAGAAAAATAGGTGACCTTGCCTCTGCAATCTCACTTTAGAATATGAGCAGTCCGTCCAAAAGAGCACAGAATGCATGGCAGGCCTAAGTGTTATATGGGTGTCATTTTATTTGATCCCCAAAATAAGCTATGCATTATTATCTTCATGTTACTGGTGAGGAGTCTGAGGGCCAGAGGTATCAAACAAACTTGTTTGGGTGGCATATGTAATGAGAGAAGGAGGCAGAATTCACGTCTTGAATATGTAAGTCTTCTTATGATTGGTAGATGAATCTCAGCTATCTCAGATTGCCTAATGAACTATCTAATCCACTCTATTTTAGGGTAGAAGACTTGCTACACAATAATGCCACATCCTTCTCTGCCAGACCATGCCCAGAAAAATAGTATAGATATCTACTTCAGCAAAGTTTTAATACACTCTTAGTTTTAATGTTTATTTTCTGTTTCTTCTATATCATCATAAATGTGTTGTAACAATAGAAGTTGTGCAATATTTTTACGTGTGCTATGTATACAGTGTTTTCTCACAGTGTGATTATCAAATTTGTAGTGAGAGAATGAGGCACTAGGATTAATAGTCATATTGCTGAGAATTGTTGTATTATTTCAATTGTGGGTATTACCATTGAATAAGAAATGAAAGGTGGATCCACTGTAGAGAGAAGTACATTTTCTGTCTAGCAACACGTGTAACAGTAGACTAAGATAAAACGACATCATTTCTCTTGGGTGTTTAAGCTGTACAGGGTAAAAGAAAGTACAGTGTGGGTTTTAATGCTCTGTCTCTCAATGGGAGCCCTGGGGAGTCTACCTTTGCAGAAAATAATCTCACTCTTGGAAAATAAACCTATCTGATATAGAATGCATAAGCACAAAAATAAAAAAAGCAGCATTGTTAACCATCTTGACCTTAACCAGCTGAACCCTTCTTTTTCTTAATTTCTGTTTGGTTTGGTGGTTTGGCTTTTTGAGACAGGTTTTCTTTGTGTAGGCTTGGCTTTCCTAGAAATCATTCTATAGACCAGGTTTGCTGCAAACTCACAGATGCATGCCTGCCTCTGCCTCTGCCTCATGCCTACCCACAGAGTCCAGAAGAGGGTGTCATATCTCCTGGAACTGGAGTTACAGATGGGTGTGAGACACCATGTGCGTGCTGGGAATTGAACTCAGGAACTCTGGAAGAGCAGCCAGTGCTCTTAACCTCTGAACCATCTCTCCAGTCCCCTTAATTTTTTAAAATACATTTATTTTAATATATTTAATATATATATTTAATATATATATATATATATATGAGTATTTTGTCTGCATGTATGTATGTGCATGCCTGGGGAGTCCATAGAGGTCAATCGAAGGCATTGGATGTCCTGGAAATGGGTGGTTTTGAACTACCACGTGAGTACTGGAAGTTAAACCAATGTCTTCTGTAAGAGCAGTAAGTGCTCTGAACCACTAAGCCATTTCCCTAGTCACAGCTGAATCCTTCATATATGCCTAGTATCCTTTCTTTCTCCTTTCAACCAAATGTTGTCTAGTTCAAAGGTTACAGGCAAATATAGTTAGAAACAACTGTAGGAACATGAAGTTTATGTGCATGGATGGGTGAAATACCAATGAGCTTTATAAACTGTTCTGTGAAATCCAAATTCCCAAGAGGTGCTAAAAGGACAAAACTTTTTTCCTTGTTTTTCATATTTAGTTTAACTATACTAATCATTCTTGAAAGTTATCCTAAGCTTACTTTTGTTTGTTAGTTATTTCTGTTATTTTGCTTTTGTACTCGAGACAGGGTCTCATGTAGCTCAGGCTGACCTCAAACTCACCATGTACCTAAAGATGACCTTGGACTGCTGATCCACTGGCTTCTACCTTTGCAGTATGAGATTCCTGATATATGGCATCATACCAAATTTATGCTTGGGACTGAACTCAGGGCAAGCACTCTACCAAATGAGCTCTATCTCAACTCCTAAATCCATACTTTCACTGTTCCTTATTTATATCTTAGCCATTGCAAATATTCCCTAGTTTCTCATGATCTCTTCTAAATAAATGCCAGAATCACAAAATTTTAAGGGACTTTAGTATCCTCTGTTCCACCCCTCTCATTATGTTAATGATGCAGAAACTGGAGATCATGTAGATAGAAGGATTTGTTCATAATTTGTTCAGAGATATTCACAGTACAGTGTGTAAATTCAGGAGCTAATTGCACAAATTATCACAAATAAATCAGCAAATTTGTAGAAGTCAAAGAGTTCTCAAACAGAGACACTACTGGGACAGCATCCTCTCCAGAAAGACAAAGAGCTGCTACCAAGACTACTGTCTTAGTTAGGGTCTCTATTGCTGTGAAGAGACACGATGACCATGGCAGCTCTTATAAAGGAAAATATTTAATTGAGACTAGCTTACAGTTTCAAAGGTTTAGTCCATTGTTGTCATAGTGGGAAACAAGGTGGCATGCAGGTAAACATGGTGCTGGAGGAGAAGCTGAGAGTTCTACATCTTGATCTATAGGCAGCAGAAGCAACTGTAATACTGAGCATGGCTTGAGCAAAGCCCGCTCCCACAATGGCACACTTCCTTCAACAAGACCACACCTACTCCAACAAGACCACACCTCCTAATAGTGCCACTCCCTTTGGTGGCCATTTTTTTTTCAAATCACAACTATCCTAGATTCTCCTGAAACTGAAGGTTTTGATGACATTGGGTAAAAGTCTGAGCTATAGAGTTGTGATATTCATCTTCAAAACCGCTTTCACAACATTTACCCGCATGTCCATTTTGTTAGTAAAGAAGCTAAGTCATAGAGAAATAAGCCACTTGGTTAAAAGTCTACCTACAGTTGAAGAAAGAAGAGGTAAGATCTAAATCTGAGTCTTGAATGCTTTTTGCAGTAGCCTAAGTTGCTTCTCCCATGATTCCACCAGTTCAAAGATAAAATGATGTATCTATGCTGCCTTTTTCTCTTTTTGATACAGTGTATCATGTATCCCAGATTAGCATCAAACTCACTGTGTAGCTGAAGATCACCTTGAAATCCAAATCCTCCTGCCTCCACCTCCCAAGTGCTAGGATTACAGGTATGCATCACCACAGCCATATCAATTCTACTTTTTGAAAGACAAAATATTTTTAGAGTTAGCAAAATAGCTATGCATGTATACTGCTCTTGTGTTTCTTCCTTCATTTATTCATCCACTGAGTAGCAGACACTTGAAACACAGGCCTTAATGCATCTCTTCAGAAGAAAGCAGAATGTAATGTTCCAGGGAGTTTAGCAGAACTATCAAGTACAAACTCTGATTACTGATTTAGTGGATGAAAGTCACTTATTTAATATATTTTTCTAGGGTGTATACTAAGAAAGAAAGGGAACTTGAAAAGAATCTGAAAATAGCATGATGATTAAATAGTCAGAAAGGAAGGAATTACACAAAGGGAATTATTTTGTCAACTCAAGAGAAATCAACATAATAATAGTTTTCCAGGGTATGAAAGACTATTATCCTGACAACGATGACAGATTGTTCTCCATTTCCAAATAAAATAAAACCAAAGAAAATATAACAAAACCTGGAGGGCTTAGTCTGCTGAGCATGAGATATAAAATTTTGTTTTTAATTTCATGGTAGGAAAAGATGGAATTTCAAGGACAATGGAATTTTTTTATCTAATGAAACTCCATAAATTATTGTTTAACATAGAAGGAAGCCATGATTTTCTCTAAGTAAGGCACATATCAGGAGAAGTCTGGAGAAAAACTGACTTCAGAGTCTCTGAAATTTCCAGAGTTCTATAAAGTAAGGCACTTTAATATCATTTTATTAAGAATTTAATCATAACATTTCCTACACAAAATTATTCCTGAGAAGCTGACCAGTATTCTCATGACTACCGCAATCTTGATCCTACAGCCTCGGTCCATTCTCCTTCCTATCTACGTGTAATCTGAAGTAGGCAGGGTGCGGTGTCAAAGCTCCAGTGAACAGTGCCGAGAGTCCAAGGGTGGTGTTCTGAAGATCACAATGGCCTAGTGGGTAGAAATTAAGCACATGGAAGCTGAAGGATGGACTGAGGGGAACGCAGTGGAGTACCGGCAATGTTCAGTAATACCCTATGAGCTGTGTTCATCATTTGATACACCTTCAAATAGTCAGGTAATGGCCAGGCAATCTGTTGGCTCTCTGAGGCAGCACTGACATCCTTACTTGTATTCTCTGATACAGGCAAGCTTGCTTGACTTGGTCTACCCAAAGCTTTGCTGTCATCACGATTTCAGTTTGAAAGGATGGTTGCTCCTTCAGAAATTCTCAGTTAAGGACTCCAGGGAAAGAAAATAATTAGTGATGAAATGCCAGGAAGTAAATGTGATGATAGGTCTGATATGGGATAGTGACTGAACTTCATAGGCTAAAAAGGAAGTGGATTAAATCCCAAGGACCACCCTCATTCCCACTGGACTCTACTTGACATTCTACCTTCCTGACAGGACAGCAGTATGGTGAAGACTGGAAGCCAAGGAGTCTAAGACACTGATATATAGAAAGCATCTGCTGTAAGTGGGGCAGCCAACACTCAGGAGGCAGAGACTGGCAGATCTCTGTGGTTTGAGGCCAGCCTGATCTACCAAGTGAGTTCTAGGACAGCCAGGACTGTTACACAGAGAAACTCTGTCTTGGGAGGAAAAAAGGAAAACATGGCAACTGTATTGCAGAGTGACAGAGTTTATTCTATTACTAACCCTTTCCTATGTGTGAAACAAGACAGTCAATTGATAAACTATTTATAGCAAAACTAGTTTTTAGGCTCCAGTTTCTAGACCTCTTCCAGCTTTCAATCTCACATTCATTCATTCCATTGCTTTTTACCTCTGATGAATTTACCACTGATGAGTTTCTTAAAAAGTTATCTTCTGAAGAACGTTTGACTCTTCAAAATCATTTTGTAAGTTAACTATCCTCAGAGTACCTTAAACTTGGGAGATGGGGGGCTTTTCCTTATTTTTGCTCCCAAAACCCATGTGTGCCACACTGGATTTTGTGAAACATTCAGAAAATGGGAGAAAATATCAATCTTGGATTGAAAGTGAAAACAAGAAACTTAGAGCCCATGGGAAAGAAGAAATTTAGAATGAAAGTATTTCCTAACCAGAGTGCTGCTGAGAAATGATAATATAAATGTTCACAGTAACAGAGACAAGGTTTCTACTTAGCACAATCTGAACAAAAGAAAGGAAAATCTGTGTGTCTGAAACATGCATTCAGGTTTTTCCCAAATTTTCTTAGACAAATACATGTCACATTTTATTCCTTATCAAATTCTGACTTTGTTGAATCTAATCTTTTAACTTATCCTTGTTTTACAAAATGTGAGACTATTTTATATAGTCAGATAAGCCCATGGGTAGATGGCATATGTAATTTGATATTAAGCTTAATCTACAACGTAGCTGAGATAACTGACACACAGCATCTAACTCTTTTCCCCACTGTGTTTAATTCTAAAAGAAAAAAAAATGAGATTTAAAAGCATCTGCAAACCTAATTACCATGAACTTCTAAGGATTGCCCAATTCAATTGTCATTCTAGAATCTTACAGTAGTGAGAATAGTTTGAAATAAGTAGGTCATGGCTATCGCTGAACAATAGTTCTTGACATTTTAAAATTATCATTGCTCTGGTGGAAACTGTTTTCCTACAAAATAAGGATTTAGCATAAAATTTGCTATTTTTCATTCACAAAGAAACTGCTCATGGCAAAAAGTTGATGGAAGAATGCAAGACAGATATGCACCGTCAGGATATATGCAAATTTTAAAGGAGCACTAGCATTTATAGGCAGTTTGCACTTGCTGAAAATTATCTTAAAAAATAACCAATAGCTGAAAAGATAAAACAAATGTATACTATTGGGAAAATAAGGCATATGTGTGCACATATATGGCAATATCATGAACCTATATAAAACAAGTTCCAACTGATAGGCAGAAACCAATATAGAGGTTAAGAAGGTAAGGGTTCATCACATTCAAATGGGAATTTATTATTTTGCCTCCAGAAACCAAAAGCGGTAGAATCATTGTGGATTTAAAGTCAGCATGCAGACTGGTCGAGAGAATCCTCAGACTAAGGAACATGGTTTAGATTAACTCCGGACAAGTCTATGTGACTCCAAAACAAAGACAAAGATGCTCTGTCTTCTAGGGTATCTGTGGCTGAGGGATGCCAGAAGTGTGGTGTCAGGGAGGCAGTGGAGGGGTGATTCTTTTGTGGTAACTGAGGAAAGGCTCACAGAGTCTGTGTAGCCTACAGTTGTGTTAAGAAAAAGTCAGAAACATTTTGACTCCTGGGAAGACACAAGAGAAGCGACAGCAGATCATATTCCTAGAGGAGTCCAATAAGGAATGAAACATATTCAGTGATTCATGGCCTTGTCATGAGTGTGACTCCATCAAGACTACAGATAGCTCATGGAGGATAAAGGTGAATGCCCCAAAACCACAGAATCAGTTACAATATGTAGAAGCCAATGGATGCAGGTGATGGTTGAATATCTGAGATTTCTTTGCCTGGATACTTAGGCCATCTAGGACTTCAAACCAACAAAATGAAAAAGAAGAAGACAAAAAAAAAAAAAAAAAAAAAAGCAAAAGGCAGGTTCCGTGTTGTGGGAATTTTGATTGCACTGTGACACTCCAATACTGTTAAATAATGTTTACCTTAAACCAGGGGGAAGAGCTAGTGACTAGCTGACCAGAATTAGCCATAGAGAAGCCACCAATTGGGAAAGAGAAGATGCACAGGAAAGAAAGGGCAGGGACTTGAGTTTGGCTTCCTCTCTGGACAAAAGAGCAAGGTCAGCTGGCTTTGCTTCTCAGCTTCTCTGAGGTAGCAGGTTTTCACTCCCACATCTGACTTCTGAATCTATCTTGGTCAATAGAATGATAGAGACTTAGTTTACACGGGAAGGCCTGAGTGACTGGTGGGGCTTTGACTGCAGGGCTGTGGAGCCGCAGATGATAATGAAAATATCAGTAGGTTCATGTGCACCTGCTAAGCTGACAGAAAAACATCAGTTCTGGTTTGGCACTGTGAGTTCTGTGGTTGTAAAATTATATTTATAAATAAAATTACATAATGAGCCATCTATTCATCAGACATCATTTATTGATGTAGACCTTTGAATCACTGTTTTCTCTCCAGTCATAGCCACTATAGTAAGTCCTAGAAACACAAATGCTAATAAGGACAAACCCTTTTCTCAAACTAATTACAGAGTCACACAAACATTAGTGAGTTTTTAATGTTATGATAGATCTCTGAGAGAAACTGCTAAAAGGGGGGGATCCTTTTTTGTGTCATGTTTTCAGAGGAAAGACTGATACCATGGACTTGTGGCTAGCTGGCTTCATTGCTTTGGGCCTCAGGTAAGTGAGGATATCACTGAGGCAGGACCATAGTGCAACAAGGTAGCGCATTTCATGGTGGTCAGGAAGCAGAGAAGGAAGACCAGAAGGGTTCAGGGAAAGAACTCCTTCAAAGGTAACCTAGTTCCTCCCACCAAGTCTCATCTGCCACAGTTCACCACCTTCTGATAGTCTAGTCTCATTTTGAATCCATCAAATGAAAGCAGTTTCCTAAAGAACCAGTCATTTCTCCAAAGCCCCACACTGAATGCTGCCGAAAGTGGGAACTAAATTTTGGTGCCTGAGCCTGGGAAAGAGGTGGGGGAGGGACACTTCATACGCAATACAATGGCACAATACAATTTAAATCTCATGTGCACCTTCTGAAGACTACTCAATGGCTGCTCTTAGTCTCAATAATCCATTGGAGGCCCTTAGCGTCCATCTCTTCTCTAGTGTTATTTATCATTCCCCTCGTTCCTGTGCTTCAATTCACACGGCAAACTTCAGACATATCCTCATGTCTGAGGTTCCTAGGATCCTTTCCTCAACTCCAGAGTTTCCCACGTTGTTCCTCCATCAAGTGCCATGTGAAAGAAATATATATTAATAGTCAGAAATCATACAACTGGCAAAGTTCAAGTTCATGCCTACTTCTTAGGAGATGGGCCTTATTGAACGCTTCCCCTGTACATCTGAGTGTTCTGACAAGGGGAACACAGGTGCCCACTTTGCTGCGTTTTGGTGACTACTGAATAAAATAACAGGTTTAAGCTTCCTCCTTATGGTGTTTGGTGCATATCAAGGACTCAAGTTAGAAAAACCAATAAGCAAACATGCTCAGGTAACTTCGCACAACCTGTCAAAGGACTCGGCTTCCCCAGAACTCACAGTACAGAGGCATCCAATGATGGACTAAAAACCTTTGGGAAACATACTGAAGTGTTTTCTACATTTGAATAAGGAAGGTGCTATGCAGAGGCAGAGAGGGCTGTGGAAGTAAACCCACTGATGACATGTGGTCAGACATGAAACTTAACCATTGGCTGTTCTTAATGGACTCACTATCTCAACCACAGACCATTCAAGACTCTCTGACAGCGTCCACCTCCACCCTCTGCTGTTCTCAGGCAGCGCCTATGCATTGACTACCTGAGTAGAGTGAGTGGTACTGGGAAAGGAGATGGCAGCTGAGCAATTCCAACATCATGTGGAGCCCGCACAAAGCCACCCCATATCTTATGAAGATTTTCCCAAAGATCACTTTGAAAACTTTACTCAATTGGGGACATTTTGAGAGTGCTGCTTCAAAATGGAACCAATGAAGTTGTCACTGAATTCCAGGGAAAATAACTAAAAATCTGGCACATCCTCATTTTATTTAAATTAAGAGAGAATTTAATCTAAAATTTTGTGAATTATTCTAATAGAGAACATTAGCATGTATTACTAAAATATTAGACTTAGAGCAGGAGAGGGGCTCAGTGGTTAAGAGCATATACTGTTCTCTCTCTCTCTCTCTCTCTCTCTCTCTCTCTCTCTCACTCACTCACTGTGTGTGTGTGTGTATGTGTGTATATGTGTGTGCTCATACTTTTTTTTTGCAGAGGACCTGAGTTGAATTCCCAGCACCCATATCAAGTGGCTTGGAACTTCCTGTAACTCCATCTTGGGCCATTCAACAGCCTCTTCTGGCCTCCAAGGGCACACATAGCATACATTCACATATTCACACATGTGTGCACACCCGTGTGTGTGTGTGTGTGTGTGTGTGCAAACACACACACTACAAAATAAATAAAAACAAATACTAGACTGTGGGAGCATGTTTTCAGGTTCCTCGTGGCTTTACCCAGCAGGTCTGCATAGAGAGGATGATTAGGACCACGGGCCTGAGTGCAAGCCTCTGAGATGGTCCGCACTTGGCTGAGCTGGAGGGGGGAGGAGGTCTTTTGCTCCACCCTTTGGCATCTCTATAAATACCCTGAGGCAGAGACAGTCGGGGCACGTTGGAATAGGTTCCAGGCCCTCTCCAGGCTATCCTGTATTTTCTATTTGTTTATCTCCACAATCTAAATCCTTCTATCTAATATTTCTTGCTGCTTGAACTCAAGAAAACTCTGGGGAGCTGTGGGGTTGGTGGGTAAATGCCCCGCACTATAATTAGAGTTACTGACAGTTTCTCATTCAAACTGGGATAATTAGGCTGTGGGCATAACTCAGTGCTCAAGTGCTTGCCTAACATGCACAACGCCCTGGGCTCAATCTCCATAATGACAAAAAGAGAGATGGGGTGGGACAGGCAAACTGGAATACTTCTCAAGTAAAACAAATGTGAAAATAATAAAAATATTACTATTTGAAATGCTACCTGGCTGACTGATGACAAGATCATATTAAGATTTGACGTAACTAGTGATTCTGTTTATATGCCATTTACAGGGACTTCTGCTTCCAGCCTCAATAAGTTTGTAACAACTGCATTTACTTGCACATCAAGGAACCTCAAAATGGGCAAAATACATGAAGGAAAGATTTTGAACTTTGCAAAATGAGCAGACTAGGACAAGGATGCAACAGAGAAGAGAAACAACTGAGCTCAATGAAAAATGGAATACATTTGCCCAACCTTACTGTCTTACTTAGGGTTACTATTGCTGGTATGAAACACCATAGCCAAAACAACTTGGGGAGGAAAGAGTTTATGCAGTTTATACTTCCATATCACTGATCATCACTAAAGGAAGGTCAGGACAGGAACTCAAACAGGGCAGGAGCTGATGCAGGGACCATGGAGGGATGCTGCTTATTTGCTTGCTCATCAATCACTAATTAAGGAAATGCATGACAGCTGGATCTTATGGAGGCATTTTCTCAACTGAGATGCTTCCTTTCAGATGACTCTAGGTTGTGTCAAGTTGACCTAAGACTAGCCAGCACACTTACTATCTGTGACAAGTTTCCAGGGAGGGGGAACCAGAACCAGAGTGGCAAGTTTGCTTAGTTGAAAGGGTAGAACTGAGAACATAGGAAGCCAAGGGAATCAAATTTTCAATATAGAGTACTAGAAAAGAAAGAGCGATGAGGAGAAAGGAGTCATACAAGAGAGTGTTTCAGAGGTCCACAGTTTCCCTGCAGGTCTTCAATATACAAGCACCCAGTACCCAAGGAGTTAAAATTCTTGACATGTGGTCTCCAAGCAAAACACAGAAACATAGAAACAGACTCAGAAATCACATAAATATAGTTATTTGATGAAGTCCTTGAAACAGTTGTAATTGCATTTTAAATGGTCAATAATATAAAAGAAATCATGGAACCTCAAAGATGATTATGGAAGATTTTAAAACAAGCAAGACACAAAGTGAACTTCTAAAAGTGAAAATGTAATACTGGGCTGGAAAAGCTGTACTGATGAACTTAACAGACATTGCTGACCAAAAATATCAAAAGTTAAGCTGTACCCAAGATATTCTAAAACAAAATCACAGAATTTCACATTTTTTACACCAGATGGGGTCTTTCATTGACTTTGTTCAGTTTTTCTCTTGCCGTTATTTGTCATTAAAGTTCAGTGCTTTTCCCTTGGCTGCATTTGATTCTATAATTAGGATAACCTAAAATTGGGAAAGATTTTTTTTGACACTGTGACATTAAAAAAAATGTCAAGAGATTGTTGGCATCCATGAAATCATTCCATTAAGCATTTCCAATGGTTTCTGAGTAAAGTATAAAGAATTAGAAGGTTCGTCTTTTTAATACCACTGTAAAGTACCAAAGGGGGCTTGTGAGGATGATCAGTCTCACTGATGATAAGCAGGAGGGAGGCATACACTTCTTTGGTGATGTACACTCGTCATTCAACACCTACTTTGTCACAATTGTGTGAGCTTCAGTTATTCAATTGTGAGAATAAACAACCATATTAGACATCAGCAACTCATAAGTCTTGACAAATACAATATAGAATGCACCTCATTTTATCCACATCAATATATATATAAAGCATACTCAATGTTAAATGTTGGACTTAATTTATAGATTTATAGGGCTTTTTTTTTTTTTGGTTTTTCGAGACAGGGTTTCTGCTGTGGGATGTTCTGTATGGCAAATGTGTTGCTAATAAAAACACTGATTGGCCTGTGGCTATGCAGGAAGTGTAGGCGGGACTAACAGAGAGAATAAAAAGAACAGGAAGGCAGAGGGAGGCTCTGCCAGCCGCCACCAGGACAAGCAGCTTGTAAAGATGCCGGTAAGCCACGAGCCATGTGGCAAGGTATAGATTTATAGAAATGGATTGATATAAGCTATAAGGACAGTTAGCAAGAAGCCTGCCACGGCCATACAGTTTGTAAGCAATGTAAGTCTCTGTGTTTACTTGGTTGGGTCTGAGCGGCTGTGGGACTGGCAGGTGAGAGAGATTTGTCCTGACTGTGGGCCAGACAGGAAAACTCTAGCTACAGGTTTCTCTGTGTAGCTTTGGAGCCTGTCCTGGAACCCACTTGGTAGCGCAGGCTGGCCTCAAACTCACAGAGATTCACCTGCCTCTGCCTCCCAAGTGCTGGGATTAAAGGTGGCTAACTGTAATACAGTAAGACATTTTGGTTTCAACAGATGAAATTTCAAAAGCTTTTCACTGATCCTGTGGGTTGAATTAATCTTTTTTATTTATTTTTATTTTACTTATTTATTTATTGGGTTTTTTGAGACAGGGTCTCACTATGTAGCTTTGGCTGTCATAGATCTCACTGTATAGATGAGGCTGGCCTGGAACTCCCAGAGCTCCACCTGCCTCTGCCTCCTGAGTACTGGGATTAAAGGCAAGTGACACTGTACCCAAGTGATTTGTAATGGAACCATTGGAACTTATTTATTTGAACTTCTATGTGAGGTATCTGATGTCAACTACATAAACAAGCTTCACTGCTTGTGATGGTCTAACAGGGATAGCACATTAATAGCTAGTGCTTCATTTTTAGCACATGTGGAAAAAATGAGCTGATCATAGTGTTTCATGCCTGTAATGCCACCATTCAGGAGGCAAGGACAGGATGACCACAGTTCAAGGCCAGTCTGGGACACACAATGTAATCCAGCCTAGGCTACATAATTGACTATGTTGTGAGGGAAAAAAAATTAGAAGAATTAATTTCAAGGTATTCCTTTGATTTAGGTGAAAGTTATATGCTCTTTTAAGATGGCCACTACTCCAGTAGATGCTGATGTATCTTCAGAATATTTTTATCTTCTGGATTTGCACCATCAGTAATGTTACAATTGAATCCAAAGCTGTTAAAAAAAATCTCCAAAACGTATATATTCTTATTGTGTTCATCCTCATCATTACTGAGAAACAGAATTAATCACTTACCTTTTCACTAAACATTGTATTTGCTTTGTTTTCCTGTTTTTGGCTTTTTTTGTTTTTGTTTTGTTGTTGTTGTTGATATTGGAATTGCATCCAGGGCCTTTCCCACAATAGGTAAATATTCGATTACTTGATTCTGAAGTGGTTATTTGTCTTATTATTTCACTTTAAGTTTATTTTACTTTAAGACAATGTCTTGGTATGTACCCTAACTTGCCATCCTTGTGACTCAGCTTCCCAAGTAGCTATAAACGTGCACCACTTTACCCAGCTCAGTGATTTGCTATTTATTTGTTTTGTTTTGATCTTATTGAAGTCAGAAAGGTTTATTAAAAAATCCAAAAGGGTAAGTAAAAATATAATGTATAACTAAATTGCCACACTGGTTTCTATAACAAGTAACAAAACCACTGTAGCAAGGGCATTCAGCTGACTCCTGTAGACAGCTCAGACTTACTGTGGTGGTTTGAAAGAAAATGGCCCCCAAAGGGAGTGGCACTATTAGTAGGTGTGGCTCTGTTGAAGGAAGTGTGTCACTGTGGGAGCAGGCTTTAAGGTCACTTTTTCTCAGGCTTCCTTCAGTGTGATAGTCAGTCAACTTCCTGTTGCCTCTGAGTCAAGGTGTAGGACTCTCAGCTCCGGCACCATATCTGCCTGCATGCCACCGTGCTCTCCATCCTGATGATCATGGACTGAACCTCTGAATCTGTAAGTGAGCCACCCCAATTAAATGTTTCCTTTATAAGAGTTGCTGTGGTCATAGTATCTCTTCACAGCAATGAGAACCCTAACTAAGACACTCGCCCAGTTCCTTCGTCTAGGTAACTAACAGTTTCCCGTTTCCCAGGAACACATCAGATTGGCAGCTCTGTTAGTTTGTGCCTCTGGAAGATGGAAGCAGAGGCTGGGTACCACAAGCTCAGATACCAATAGCCCACAGACGAGCACAAACGAGCCTCAGGTGCTCTCTTGCCCACTCTACTCCGGGTCTAAGCCGTCTTTGGCTACTCACATCCTATTGCATTTGATTTTATCCATGACTCTTTCATTCTGACCATGAGACAAAGAGGGTAATTGTATGCTCCATTTGAAAATATGAGTGGATGGTAATCACTCGCATAAAGCAGCGGTGTAGCTGGAGGTTTTCCTGTGTCCCGCCAGGGCACTGCAGTGCATCTCTCCCACCCACATCCCACAGCCACTTGGTCCCAAATAAACACACAGAGGCCTATATTATTTTCAAACTATATGGCCTGATGGCTCAGGCTTCTCACTAGCTAGCTCTTACATCTTAAATTAACCCATTTCTATAAATCTATACTTTGCCACATGGCTTGTGGCTTACCGGTACTTTACATCTTGCTTCTCCTGGCGGTGGCTAGCAGCATCTGCCCCACTCTCCTTTCTTCTCTCCTTTCTCTCTTGGATTTCCTCACCTGGTTCCATTCTGCACTGCCATAGACCAATGCAGCTTTATTTATCAACCAATCAGAGCAACACATATTCACAGCATACAGAAAGACAACTCACAGCACACAACCTCTAGTCAGTACTGTTCACTGTGCATGAGAAACCTTAAGCTAAGGTCTACCAAACACAGAATAGCTTATTTGAGTCCCATGACTAGTATTAATGCTTTATTGTTAAAAATATATAAACAAACAGAAATACAGAATATGTTAAGAAACAAAGGATATTTTGACAACAGGAATAAATGGAATTGCCCTGGGAAAGCCAGGTCATATGACTACCAGAACAGCCACTTACCATCTGTTTGTTTGTTTGTTTGGGGGTGTTTTTGTTTTGCTCCAATCACTCTCTCACAAGCCCTGATGGGCTAATGTTAACATGTGAGAAGCACTTTCAGTTATTAGTGTTGCCCACAGAAATGGATTTTCCAGATATGTAAGTGGCATAGCTAATTTCTCACACTGTTTACATAAGTGGTGTGATTCTAATTGATTATAGAATTGAGATTTTCATCTAGCTCCAATCCTAAGCCCATTATTCTTAACAATAATCAGAAGAGGGCCTGCATGCTCTGTAAGTCCTTGCCTGAATCCTCCTGCTGTGATTACTGCTGCCTAACAGACACACATTGCACATGTAGCAGCATAAGGCAACCATGAGTTCATACTGATCATGGTTTCTCTGAGCCCATTTGGACACAGTTCAATCTAGGTGTCTCAAGTCTGTGTAACTGAGACCTCAGCTGAGAGGCATTCTATCAGTTCAGGCGAGAAGCCTCCAATGGCTTTTTTACCACATGCCTGGCGATAAGGCTAGATAAGCCTAGGAGGGGGCATTATTATTAACTGTCCACTTGACAGAAGCTGGAATCATCTGAAAGATGGGCCTCAGAACGTGCCTGTGAAGATTATCTTGATTACTTTAATTGGCATGGAAAGAGTCATCTCACTTATGGGTGGTATCATTCCCTAAGCAAGGGGCTCCTACACTGTTGGAGAAAGTGAACTTAGCACTACCATGCATTTACCACAGCTTTGTTTTCTTGGCTATAGATGCCTAGGGATCCTGTTGCTGGAACATTCTCACCTTAATTAACTTTAACCTCGAACTTTAGGTGAGCTAAAACAAACCCTTTTTCCCTCAAACATTTTTTGTTGGGGTATTTTAGCACAGCAACATTAACTGTGACAGAGATGGAGGCTGGACTCAGTAGGAACCAAGAAGGTAATGTGGTCTCTCCCAGTGTCTGTGACTTCCCACTCTATTATGTCTATTGTGCTCTGAAAGAAACTATGAAAACAGGACTGTCCAGAGGTGAGTTCTGCAAAGGAACCTAGTGAAAGCCTCCAGGCCCTTGGTGACCTTGCCTTAGAACCTTTTAGCCTCATCACCACTGTGTTGTGTTACTCAAAGCAAGAGCAAAGGAAAGACAGCAAAGACTTTCACGTTGTATTGCAAATGATTTCATTCCCCTGTAGTGCACATGTGTAGTGCACATTCCCCTGTAGTGCACACACACACACACACATACACTCACGCATGCACACATGAATGCATGCACAAATGCAGGCATGCATACACACACACACACACACACACACACACACACACACACACACACCAGTATATGGACATGACAATTTATACTAGCTCCTCTCTGATCATTTCTGACTTACTGCAGCATTTATGTGTGTGCAGACTTTCTGTTCTGGATTGTTTGTTTTATAAGATACAGTACTCTCTTTTAGTTCTGGGATTTATTATCATGCATGGCACATAGTACTGGCTCCATAAAGATGTGCTGAATGATTGATGGACCATTGATATGGCCAAGAAAACATTGCTTTTTTTAATTAAATAATTTTCTCAAAGATCCCATTCTTTACTTATCAGGCAGAATTAGTCTTATGAATTAAAATATTAACCACCTTCATTCTTCCCTTAATTTCCAAAAGATAATATAAAGCTTGTCAGGTGGTGTGGTCCCTCCAAGCTTCCACGAGGTTCTTTTGGGTCTGCCCATTGGGTCCTGAGTCAGAAAGATGTGACTATTTCTTTAACCCTCTCTCTGTCTGGCCAGAGCCTAGGCACGCTTTTCTGATATGTTGGGCTTTCTTATTCTTTCTGTAAAACTTCCCTACCCACCATGTGACTGCCTACGGCCATGTGGCTGACCTCCATGCCAGCTCAACTCAAAGAGCTTGGTTCCTCCAGATAGCTGCTGAGATCTGCAGCTTGCACACCTACGGCTTTTCTTTTAAACTTTAATAAAATTGCCTTTGAGCTTCTAAAAAAAATAGGCGAGAAAGAAATAGAGGAAGGAGAGAGAGAGAGAGAGAGAGAGAGAGAGAGAGAGA
>CABHPQ010153817.1:3678-18678 GCA_902168405.1 Peromyscus aztecus
AGGAAGGAAGGAAGGAAGGAAGGAAGGAAGGAAGGAAGGAAGGAAGGAAGGAAGGAGAAAGTTGTTCTTTGACTGCACACACGCACTGTGGCACTGGGCACAACTGCACAGACACACACACAGGAACACGCACCCACACAAACATGCACGCACAGTATATACTCCTGATGACATTGTGCATGTCTATAAAGACAACCAATACTTCATTTTATAGACTACCACACTGTTATATGACGTCATTCTTCTTCATTGATAAGGACAGCTCCTTTTCAAACTTTGTCCAGCTCTTCCCTCACACTTAATTCTAACTTACTTTTGTTGTTGTTTTTTCCTCTAAACATGTAAGTGATTAAATCTTGCCTTGACTTTGAAAACTATGATTAACCATCTACATAAACATTTAGAAGACTGATCACTGGAGGTGGCTCAAACGATGCTAGTGTGCAGTCCTTTGGTCTACCCATTACTTATGGGTAATTGAAAACACTACAGGCCAGTCTGGCAGGAATTAGTAACCCAACACGACATCATTAACCCTGAGTGAGCATGGCATGGTCTTTGCTGTATAAACTTCTCGACCCCTTGTTCCGATCGTAGTGGCTCATCTGAACAGCCTGGGGGAAATGGCTGCTTCACAGCCTCTTATTTTTCTAGCATGCTTTATCTCAGTGTTAGGAGGTCATTGCCAGGTTTTCTGGGAGACGACAACTGTGAAAAAGAATCAAAAGGAATATTTTGAAGACTTTCAAGCATTTTAAAACCTGATGTCAGGGAAAACAGCAGCAGAAACCATCCTTTTAAACTTTTCCATTTAAAAGTGTCTCTGCTCATCTGACCTCGTGATTGTGTATTTCAGTCAAACGACAGTTTGGCTTAGGGCTGCAGAGCTGGGAAGTGTCAAAAAGTGCAGTGTCAATCAACCTTGGACTGTCCCCGGGATTCAGAAAACAGAGTCATCACCACGAGTGCAGCTTTTTGACAGCAGGTTAAAACTTCATAGGGGAGGGAGTATCCTATGATTTGTCAGATAATCTTGGGAATTAAATTTATCCTTTATGTGAGACCATCACAAGTGAATATCCCAAGCATTTCAGCCTCATCTCCAGCTCTTCTGCCCTCAGAGGGGAGATCCCGGGTCTCCACGGCTGCTCGATGCAGCCAGGCTTCTCAGTACCCCAGGCCTGTGTCAATAGTGTTGGGTCATGTGAGTCGCTTGGATTCAAAGTCCTGTATGTCAGAAATGAAGTCTTTGCTGGGTAAAGGGATACTTCTTCTTCTTCTTCTTGTGCCTGCTACAAGCACAGTCCAGTGAGCACACACCTTCACACAACTGACACTTCACACCGCACATAGTGTGGTTCACCAGCAAACCCCCTAAGCTGAAGTCTGCGACAAATATCCGAAGGACACATGCCCAGTCCACTGCAGCAGTAGTTATGGTTTGACTAGAATGTTCCTTGAAGGGTCATGTGCCAAAGACTTGGTTATCAGCTGATGGGCTTTTGTGAAATGACGAGATCTGGAGGGCTTTGACCTCCTCAGTGGATTCCTAATATGGTCGCTTCAGAGGGCTGTCGTAGAAAGTTAGAAACGGACCCTAATTTTAGGAAGTAGGTCACTGGTAAAGAGTAATTCAGGGGAAATGCGTTACCTTTTATTAATAGGCAAAATCCATGCACAGTAATTACAACATAGGACGAGGAATCCAAACAGCAACACCAGTTGCTGTGCTGCTGCTGAGGCTGCCGCTTCTTAGTTCCAAAGAGGGATAGGGAACCTGAGCCAAGCCATGGCCACTGGCTCCGTGGCTCAGTGTCAGTTTGTCCACCTTCTCAGAGAGTGTGCTTTGCCCCCCACTCTGGCTTTTGTTTGTTTGCTTGTTTTGTTTTTGTTTTGTTTTTTTCGAGACAGGGTTTCTCTGTGTTGTTTTGGTACCTGTCCTGGATCTCGCTCTGTAGACCAGGTTGGCCTCGAACTCACAGAGATTTGCCTGGCTCTGCCTCCCTAGTGCTGGGATTAAAGGCGCGCGCCACCACCGCCCAGCTACCACCCTGGCTTTTTATTCCGGTATTTGGTCCCCTCCAATGAAGACTCTGCCCTTTAGGCCAAGCTGATCCTTACAATTGACTACTGAACCGATGACAGAGTTTATATACCTTGGCCCCAGCCTCTCCCTCTGCCTCTCTGCTTCCTACTACCTCAGTGGTAGCAGCTTTTTGCCCCACTGTGAAGCTCTGCCTAGACTTGGGCCCACAGGAACAGACCAGGCAGCCATGGACTGAAACGTGAGCCAAATAAACCTTCCCACCTTTAAGTCGCTCATCTTGGGTATTTGTCACAGCCGAGGAAAGTTGACTGGCACCAGTACTTTGGTATGCTCTTCGGTGTTTGGGGGAAGACATATAGTTCTGAATGTATGGACTTTTCTATAATGGACATGTCATTTTGTTTTGGAATATTGGGGAATAAACCCAGGGCCCCCAGTGGGTTGCCCAAGTGCTTTTCCACTAAACCACACCTCCCACCTGTTTTCTATTTTTATTTTGACAAAAGGTGTTGCTGAGTTGCTCGTGCCGGTCTTGAACTTGTGACCTTTGTGCTTCAGCCTCCTGCATAGCCTGGACTGGACATACATGTCTGCACGACCAGGCACTGCTTCTGTGTGTGTATTTCATCAACACATTGCCAAACAAACGGGAAAGTATGTTTGCTGACTGTTGGGAAGCTTTGGGACAGCGAGCTTGTTCTCATAGGTTGGTCGCCCTTTGCAGCAAGGCACTGTCTCCCTTGGGTTTGCCTGTTCAGAAATCCGTGCTGATATTCAGCCTGTACTGTGGCCCAGGAGAGAGCCATGAGTCCAGGCAGAGTCTTCCCTTCACACCCTCCACTCAACCATTCCTGTTTCCCAATACCCACTTCTCCACCATGCCCAGGGCTCCCTGCTTCCTAGAGCCTCGTCTCTTTGCAGCATCTTCTGGTTCTCCTTCCCTGCAAGTGTGCACCAGTTTTACATCACCCATCTCCTACATCCTCTGCAGCCTCACCTATTTCACTATTCTTCATTAAGGAGAAACAGCCATTCCCATGGAAACCACTCAACCCCTCCAGACAAGTGGACCAGTACAACATCTCTATTCCCCGCTAGAATGAAGCCCTTGACCTGTCCCTAACCACAGAGCTGCTACCCGCCTCCCCTCAGTGTCTCAGTGACTTCTCACCAGACTTCCTTTTCTCTTGGGAGATTAAATGGTCCCTCATCCCTCTCAGAAGATTCTCTCTCATCTTCACCTAACATCTCCTCTTGATGTGACATCTCTTTGATGTCACATCTCTGTGTCCATCAATTTCAAACCTGGGGCCCACTGATACCTTTCTAATTTTTTAATTTTCCTCAAGCATTGCAACTTTTGCCTGCAGCCAATTTCTCTATCTAGTTGATGTTTTGTTTCAGTTCTTCAATTTTGTGCTACTATTTGCACACCCAAGTACATGTGCCCATACATTCACACATCCATACACATGCACATACTCACGCAAACTCACACATGTGTATGCATGCACACACACACCCTCATTCAAACTCACACATGCACACACACACATACATACACACACACACTCATGTAAACACACACACATGCTTGTACCCACACTTATTCAGACTCACACATGCACATATACACATATACCATGCTTTTTTTTTAACTTTTATGGTTCTCTAATGTTTACTCACTAATAGAAGTACATATTTTTCCTATAACGTCTTCTTGCAACTAGTCCTATATAGTTTTTATATGAACAATGTCACCTAATATCCATTAGGTGCCCTGAAGCCTGGGTCCCAAGGCAGAGATATCAGGAGGCACTGTGGAGGTTGGGGCTAGTAAGAAGCCCAAATATTACAAAATATATGTCCTCAGGGGAAACTGTCAGTCTCTCTTGGTCTGTGATGTGAGCACCCTCTATGGCTCACACCCTTGCATTTATATATTGCCCTCAAAAGTAGTCCAAACTGGTGGGGAGGCATTTGACCATGGTTTGAACCTCCAAACTGTGAAACAAATAAACATTTGTACCCAGAACTTAACTATAGAGTATTGAATTGTAGTAATGCAACACACACAGTTACAAAGGGTATAAGCAATGACACTGTAGGAAACACATGACAAATAAGAAGGTGTGTGACACATACATGGAGGTCCTGGACAGCAGACAAAGGCTCAGCCTGCATCTCAGGCTGAATCCAAGGTCACATGGCTGCACTCTAGACGTGAAGTGCCAATGTTTTGAGAAGCTCAGGCTTGCTGGAGTTCAGAGGAGATGGCATGAGCAAGCAAGAGGAACGTCCTTTATCACTAATAGGCAATGGTTTTGTGATTCTGGAGAATGGCGGTGTCACAGGAAGTTCTCCAATGAACAAAATATACGTTCCATATTGTTTTGCAGCAACACAAAGGCTCTTGTGCAAGAACTAAGGCTGTTACATTAATCAGCAACATCCAAAGTTGTGGCACATCCTCCCAAACAGCACACTAATAGATCAGAAATACAGTGATAACACAAAGATGGATATATGATACATTATAGACAGACAGACAGACAGACAGACAGATAGATAGATAGATAGATAGATAGATAGATAGATAGATAGATAGATAGATGATAAGTAGGTAGGAAGAAAGATGATAAATATAGATAGATATACTATAGATAGAGAGATAGACATAGATATAGATGAAAGGAAGGAATAAGGAAATAAGAAAGAAAAAAGAAAGAGTGAGAGAAAGACAAAGGGATGGAGAGAGAGAGAGAAAGAGAGAGAGAGAGAGAGAGAGAGAGAGAGAGAGAGAGAAGAGGAGAAAGAGAGAAAGAAAGATAGAAAGATGGATATTTGATAGATAGATGATAGTGGCCTTGCTGTCCTAGAACTTTGGTCTATGTCCACAGCCTTCAGTCCAGTGGTTCTCAACCTTCACAATGTTTCGACCCTTTAATACAGTTCCTCATATTGTGGTGACCCCAATCCATAAAATTATTTCATTGCTACTTTATAACTGTAATTTTGCTACTTTATAACTGAAATTTTGCTACTGTTATGAATCATAATGTAAATATCTGATATGCAGGATATCTGTGAAAGGGTTGTTTGACCCCCAGGATGAGAACCACTGCTTTAACCCATTGTGTAGCCTATGGGATCAACAGGCTAAGTCGAGAAGCTAAGAAGTGTGAGAATAACATTGCTGAATTAATATGGAGCCTGAAGGCCTCAAGAAGCAACAGAATTGTACCACATGAGTGTTATTAAATCCTCCAGGATCACTGCTTACTGCCTTGCTTGCCACGACTTGCTCCATTTGCTTCCTTACAAACCCCAAGTTCACCTGCCCAGGGATGGCACCACCCACAGTGAGCTGGGCACTCCCACACCCATCATCAATTAAGAAAATGCCCCATATGCTTACCATAGCACAATCTATTGAAGTCATTTTCTTAATAGAGGTTTCCTCTTTCCAAATGACTCTATCTTGTGCCATGGGGGGAAAAGACTAACCAGGACAATACATATACAGATGTGTGATGACAGATGATTAATAATAGATGAACAAATGATAGCTCTCTGACAAACAAATAGTAAGATATACATGAGCATAGACAGGTCTGCTCACACCTGTTCAAATATAACACATTCATGCGTTCACAGAAGGTGGGGCTTTAAGGACCTGCTTTATGTGACAGCAAAATCATTGAGTCTGAGTCCTTAAAATTATGGATAGTCCGGAAAACCCACAAGAACTATTTTTCAGTTCTGGAGGCAGAAAGTTTTGTTCTTTGAGAAACCTCATTCTTCATTCTGAAGTATTCCCCTGAGTCCACAAGTTCACACATGTACAGAACATTGCCTTGCTCAGTCTACTGATTGCCAATAACTCTACAACAGACAAGGAAAGCTGTTTGACAAAACCACTGGGCACTACGGTCCAAAGAACTGGTTCATTTATGAAGGCTATTGAGTCTGCCCCCACTCAAGACGATGGTTCAAATATAGAAGATGTGACATTTTCTTGCTGTGACCTCAAGACCTGATGTCAAATGACATCTCCAAGTCTATCCCTGGCCAAGTGAAATCCTTCTTTTTAATATGGTTATGTGTTTGCATTAAATAGTGTTTCTCCTTTCGGGATGCCATTTGTAGCATGCAGCTCCCCACTTTGTTTTTGAAATGCATTTCTACTGGAAAGGATAATCTTGTTAAATCATGATTTCTCCAGGAGCTTCAGAGAGAGGCAAAAAGAGGATGAGCTGCATCCTTGGGTGATGGAACATAGGGTGACTGAGCAGGGACCGCCCCCCCCCCAAGCTTTGCATCACTGCACATCTAGGCTGCTGGTGCAGGTTTGAAAGCTGCCTCCCTGCATGGTCAGACCTCACAGTGTGCTCATGGCACAGCATCCCTGACCCTAGGAAGCAGCGTGCTTGCTTTCCTTCTCAAGAACACAGAGAAATCCACAAGCAATTTGAAAGATGCTTAAGCAAGATGGAAAAGGTGGACAGCAAGATTTAAGGTCACTTTAAAAATTCAGATTCATGCTAATGATAGACAGCAAATGCACAGGGGAGCATATATGTCCTCACTGTGACCCAGATTATCCTAGGGCTCCTTATCCAATAAAAAGGAATTCTATGCTCACTTGATTTCTGATAGCCTATCAGTAAAACACACACTCAGAGAGAGAGAGAGAGAACCCTTCCTTAGCCATGTTTAAAAGCAAATAGGAGTTTGGTTCTTTTGAAACTGGGTATTTGATTTTTCAAATTTTATGTATATTCATTTGCATATTTTCATAGACTGATTTCGCAGTTATATTTTTTCATCTGTTGTTCCATGGTGGAAATGATTATAGCTACCAGCTGTATTAGGGGAACGTGTCCCCTTGTACCCTGTTTAAAGACAACAGCACAAAACTGACATTTCTAGTTCACACTATGAAAATAAATTCTTATGTATCATCTGAGGTTTTAAATTCACATTAACAGTTTATGTAATTCACAGTATTTTGGGAATCTGTCTCTGGTGTGGTTCAATGTCATAGAAAGTGTTCTCTCACTAATTCACTAGTTACTGTTTTCCCCTATCTAATCTTTTTGTAAAAAAAAAAAAAAAAAAAAAAAAATCTGTCATGGTTTGGACATGAAATGTCCCCCACAAGCTATATTATGATTCCCACAGTCTGCTCCTTGGTTTGATCACAGAACTCAGGTAAATAGCTGATGGTAAGGACATTACTGGAAAGAAACATCCTGAAGAAGGCAGATAGGCAGGGGCCAGAGATGTCTATGGTTTTTGTTTTCATGTGTAAAAGTGGGGAGTTCACTAGTATGAGAAACACTTTTATAATTTAATATCAATGTTTATTAAGGCAAAATGTTAAAATATGACTGGGGAACTGAGTATAATTTGGTTGAAAGTCATGGAGGGGAAAGGGAATCCTTAGACGATTGTTAACATCACCACCATTGGGACTGACAGAAAGCTTAGACATGTGATGCTCCAACTCTCCATTTTATCATCTAGTACCTGGATCAAGAATAAGAAAGGGCGTTGTGAAGAACCTGCAAAGGCAGTCAGAATGTTATTTTTGTCTGGGAATGGTGGAGACCTGGAGTCCAAGGATCAGCCCACCTCTGGTCCCTCACCATGGAGACAGGATGGAGGCAAAGCATTACAGTAATTGAAACCACACACTCCGAGAAGGTCAGGGTGAGAGTCCTATTACCACCACCTCCTCCTACGGGATCTAAGGGACAGACATGCAACATCCTGCTCCCCAAACTCGTTACAGAAAAACTAAAAGTAGAAATACCTGCTTTGGAGTTTGGATGGGTTTTGGCAGATACTAACCACAGAGGATGATGCCAGTACCGGGGGACACTCGGTGAGCAGTGACTAACCATAAACGGGTGTCCACCTCAGCACTCCACATGGCAGGACTAAGCAATGGCATGACTAGAGCAGAAGACATCTGCACAATACATCAGGAGATCATCTGAATGGAAATGGTTACGACCAGGAAAAGATATCATCACTTCTGTAAAGAAAATGAGAAGAATGAAAGAAGATGAAAGAATGAACAAAGAGAAGGAGGTGAGGCAGGAGGGAGGAATGGTGTTTTTTCCATAATACTCTATCAGTAATTATTTAAGTAATGTGACCAAATATATGTTTTATGTGCTGCCCTAAGTTATTTTAATAATATATAGAGAACACATGAAAAACTATCCAGAGAGAAACAGAATCCTCTGAAAAATGCCTATAGTTTCAAAAGTGAACAGCACCACTGCATAAAGCGCAATCTTTCTTCTTGTGGTCCCATGGGTGGAACCCAGGGCCTCGTGACCATCAGGCAAGCACTCTGCCACTTGGTCCCACCTGAACCCCAGAAAAAACATTTGTGATAGAAGACAAAACAACTTGTTAGTAACTATTATTTTTTAACCCAAACCTACTTTTAATATTTGAATGGACTTTAAAAATAAGGTTTCTCCTTTATTAGCTTGTAAGTAAGGCCATATACTTTTCTAAGTATGGGTTAAATGACACACTTTACAAGATCACTTGTCTCTAAAAATCTGTATGATAAAAGATGCATGAATGATCAAACACAGTCTATAAAGAAATCACATTCAGTTTACCCTGGATCTCTATGGGTAGCTAGACTTGCAGCTTTTCTGAACTCTTAACTTTAGGGACCTTCAAGTGATTTAGCCAGTTTATATTACAGGTACCCAGGCTGGAAATCCCCATAGGCACGGTGTCTATCCTTTTCTCAGAAGGACACTTCCAGTGCCTGTGCAGTGAGCCTCCACACTCAGAGCACTGACGTCCTCTACTGCACACCTTCCTCCATGGAGTCAGGCATTTTCCTTCTGCTCAAATTTTAAGCAGCATAAGACATTACATCATTGTTTTACATGCGATGCCCACCTAAATACCTTACCAACAAATTCTTTCCAATTGACATTCCCCGTTTTCTGCATGGCCATGTCTTGAAATGGGATCATTTTCCTCATGTCACAAAAAAGCCTGTTCATATTTCCTTAGGAGCAGTCCTTTGGTGGGTTATATTACCTTTTTATTTTTCTCTTTTACTTTTTATTTGTTTTGCTTAGACAGTCATCAGCCTCATCTTGTCTTCCCTTGGCTTAGCAGGTTGAGTTGGTTGGTTGGTTCCTTTCAGTATTAAAAGGTCCTCATGTCTTTGAGACATTACTATGGACCAGAAGTCAGCTTTAGCCTTACTGCTATCTTTGCTGATGGTCTCATCACTGGTTTTAAGCAATGGCCTCTCTAGCAACAGTTAGACTTTTTCCTTTGGGTCACAGCAGTTTGATTGCAATGTGATCATGAGATTCCCTATGTGCTGCTCCAACATTTTCATAAAATACGCAATATATACGATGTGTTATATATAATGATTTATATAACATATAATGAGCTGTATGTAGATAGAGGTATAGATACGACTCGATTCTCTTTCCTTACTGCCTGGCTAGGATGCTATACCCTTACATCTCTAATTGTTGATCCAGAGTTCCCAATCTCCTTCTGATTTCTCTGCTCAGAGCCCAGTTGCACAAAAGATCCTCTAAGTATCTTAGGACTCCACTCTTTGGTGAGAAATGGCCAGAGCACCAAGGAAACAGCATTCAGCTGCTTTTGACCTCCTTCTTAGGGTCCTTATGTCTGAAATCTTGGCCAGCTAAGCCTCATTTGCATAGTTTTCTGTTGACTTCTGAAGTTTTGGTTTCGATTGTTATCTTGTTTTCCAGGAGGAAGACTGAGCAAGAGTGTTCACTGCACAGCTTCATGGGAATAAGAAATGCAACTTCTAATCACACAACTTTAATGATTATGCTAACAATTTAATTATCTTCGCTTTAAAAATGACAAAATCCAATCATATTTCATCTTAACACACTTCTTCCAGCACCTGACAGTGAGTCTAAACGTGAGGACACCTTCACAGTGAGCAAGAAAATCATGAAGACAGATGACTCCCTTTAAAAGGTTTGAATTGCTGGCAAAATGCCCTTACTTTGACTTTTCTTCATTTTCTTTTCCCAAAAAAAAAAAATAAATAAATTACACATCTAGATATGTGTTTGGTTCACATCATTCTGGAAGATGCTTGAATGATAAGCCCTTGATTCTGAATCTAAAAGGCTCTGATGTGATGCCTGGGTTTTAATGGGCTAAATGACATCCTTTACAAGATCACTTGTCTCTAAAAATCTATATGATAAAAGATGCACAAATGACCAAATGTAGCCCATAAAGAAATCACATTCAATTTACCCCGATCTCTATGACTAGCTAGACTTGCAGTTTTTTGAACTCTTAACTTCAAGGACCTTCAAGTGATTTAGCCAATTTACATTATAGGTACCCTGGCTGGAAATCCCCAAGATCTAATAAAACATTGTAAATGTAAAAGACCCCTGCTGGATAGGGATTAATAAGCTTTAAGAAAGTATCTTATTTCCTTTGAGATAAAAATAATTTTTAAATGGAAATCACAAGATCACCTAGCAGGACCCCAGGGATGACTTTTTAAAATACACTGATGATCGCTGGGAATTCAGGGTGCTGGGACATAAGCTGGCTTCCACGTCTGTCCAAAGACCCTCTGTTAGATGAAGCCTTGCATCCGGATCAGTGTCCACGGCAGCTCCGCCTCCTAGACCTGTCCTTCCTTCTTGCACCTTCTTGACTGGTGACCATCTGTTGATATGACACAAACTTCCCCTCCCAATCATTTCATTGGTTGGTTGGTTTTTACTTTTTTTTCTTAAGTCTTATTAAGAAGTGGTTTACATTCCTCACAATTCACCCACTGAATGTGTGCACTTGGATTTCATCCAACATGTTCACACAGTTATGTATCCTACACCACAATCAATCATTGAATATTGTCATTATCTGGGAAGATATTGGGCTCCTGACCCACATCTCTCAGCTGCCCACTTCCTCCCACCGGCCTACCTTCTACCTCCACAGAAGAACAGGTTCTGCACCCCAGGTCCTCTGTGAGTTTCTTTCCCTTAATACACTCTTCTCAAAGGTCATCCAAATCATAGCATATTTCAATAGTTCATTTTATTGTTAAACAATATTCTGTCATGTAGACATACACATTTTATTTACTTATTTGAGATAGGATAGTTTTTGGAACACTTTTCACTTTTGACTATCATGAGTAACATTGCTTTGAACATTCTTACCTGTGAGTTTTTGCCTCGACATGGCTTCCCTTATTAGGATGTGTATCCAGGAGTTGATTGTGCTGTGACTCTGCTGCATGGACATGTATGGATTTGCCATGTCTTCCTAAAGTGTCTACACCATATGACATTCCCAACAGTATATAAGAGTTGTAATTACCCTGTATTCTGGTCTACACTTCTTAGCTAGCTTTGGTGTTAATCATGGCCATGCTAACAGATGTAAAGTGATGTGGTGATTCACTGAAGATCTGATTTTCATTTCTCTGATGGTTAGAGAGGTTTGCCATCTTTGTATGCTTATTGGGCATTAAGATGTCTGCTTAGGAACACCTATTCAGATCCTGGATCTTCCAAATATTATTTTGACATGTATATCACTTATGTAACACATAGATAGCATAATAATTTAGTGAGCATTGTGAACAGTGTTACTCTAGTCAAAGGTGCTATACAAACAACAGCTGTCCCTGCATGTGCTTGGGTTTATTCTTGCCTTAGTCTTCCTTTTCCACCTTCTCTATTCAGGACAACCCTCTCATCATCATCTTCCTCACACACTTTGCTTCAGTATGTCTTTAATATATACAAAATTCACTGTCTGGTTTTACTGAGAGTAAGCATCATGATGATGGAGCTGGAGAGACGGCTCAGTGCTTGAGAGCACATAGTGCTCTTGCAGAGGACCCGAAGTCTGTTGTCAGCACCGGCATCCAGTGGCTCACAACTGTCTGTATCAGAAGCTCCGACACTCCCTTCTAGCCTCCACAGGTGCTGCAACTCACCTGCACATACTCACATAGATGATCCACACACACAGATGTACATACTTTAAAATTATATTTTAAATTTAAATGAGTGGAGAGAACAGAACCTGGGTACTGTCTAATTCTGTGTTTAGAGGCTCTGGAAGTTGCTCCAGCATGGGGACATGAGTTTCAAATCCCATACTTTAAAAAATAATTTTAAAGTATGGGATTCTAAACTTTATTTATTCAATGACACTTTTCTAATATTCGTTCATGTTTTGATATTGAGCCACACATGGTGCTCTTAGTTGTAGGATGGATGGCATCACATCTGCCTTGTTCCTAGGTATATTCTTCCTATGGGACACTGGGATTGTGCTTGTGTTTTACAACGTGTGTGTCATATGATGTCCTGCATAGTGATCCCCTCCCATTCACCATGTGTATGTTTTTTTTTTCTTGACCAAACCACATGAAACATAGCATATCACCAGAAATCAATTTTCTGTAGCCTACTTGATAAAACTGTTTATTTGCATGGGGGCATGTTCACGTGTGTGCTTGTACATGTGGACGCCAGAAGTAAATCTCAGCTGCTGTTCCTCAGATGCTGCCCATCTTGTTTTGAGGCAGGGTCTCTCACTGACTTGGAACTTCACTGACTAGGATATGCTGGTGGCCAGTGAGAGCCTGAGGGATCAGCCTGTCTCCATCTCCCCAGAGCTAGGATTGCAAGGGAGACCAGCATGCCCATCTTTCTTTTCACATGGGTTCCTGAATCAAACTCATGTCCTCACGCTGGAGCAACTTCCAGAGCCTCCAAACACAGAATTAGACAGGATCCAGGTTTTGTTCTCTCCACTCATGATGCAGATGGACACTGGACTTCAGGTTTTACTAACATGTCTCCCCCAAGTTTATGGCTCGTTGCTTGACTTTTCCTTATTTATTTATTAACAACCTTTCAATATGTAATAATTTTTACTATACAGGTTACAAATAAAAACTTTTTATACCTATCTACATTACAGTATTCTTTTTACCTTGATGTATCTGCTCTGTTTCACTTTGTACAATGTGTTTTAAAATGTTGCCTTTCTTATTTTATGCCTTGAACTTAGCATCACCAGTTCTTGTTTGTGCCTTGGGGAGAGGGGTGTGAGCCTCTGCCTTTCCATCACATGTTGATTATGACTTGAGAAAGGCTGTGGCCATCCATGCCATCTCAGTGACACATGGGGGCTCTCTGCGGCCTAAGCATGTTCCTGAACTGTCAATGACAGATTCTATAATGCCCTCTGTTTTATCCTTTTTACCAATATTGCTTGGGTGACTCTCAGCCTTTTCTAATGTGTACATCTTAGAATCCACTTGCTGTGGGATGTTCTGTATGGCAAATGTGTTGCTAATAAAACACTGATTGGCCAGTGGCTAGGCAGGAAGTATAGGCGGGACTAACAGAGAGAATTAAAAGAACAAGAGGGCGGAGGGACTCTCTGCCAGCCACTGCCAGGACAAGCAGCATGTGAAGATGCCGGTAAGCCACGAGCCATGTGGCAAGGTATAGATTTATAGAAATGGATTAATTTAAGATATAAGGACAGTTAGCAAGAAGCCTGCCACGACCATACAGTTTGTAAGCAATATAAGTCTCTGTGTTTACTTGGTTGGGTCTGAGCGGCTGTGGGACTGGCAGGTGAAAGAGATTTATCCTGACTGTGGGCCAGGCAGGAAAACTCAAGCTACATCCACTTATATGTTTTATTGCATTTTTTACTATTATGTAATACCTAAGGTATGTGTCTTACAAGAAAACAGGTCTATTTAGTTCATAGTATTGTACACTGAAAGTCTAACCTTCGAGGACCTCTTTAGCTTCATCACTTTAGTATAGATAGTGGTGAGGACAGAGGTGAGGAAGAGACCACCTCTCAAAATGAGAAGGCGGAGAGGTATCAGGTCCCTCAGTTGATCTAAAGGAACGGACATTTGCCTCTACCTCAAAAAGCCCCCACCACCTCCCAATAGTACCACTCTGAGGAACAAGTCACCAGCATTTGAACCTTCGTGGGGAGAGACACATTAGACCATATGTCAACCACAACACCAAATATTAAGGAAAATGTAGCTTCAATCTTAATTAATACCTATATACCTGGGAAAAATTCTGAGAGCCCTGTAGTATTAGGAACTAACCACATTTGTGCCCAGACTCCCCTTGACTACAGTATCCTTCAATGCTTTTTAATAATGTCTGCCATGTTGACACAGTTTTGAACATGTACTATTAGTTTTATGTTCAAATCCTCTGTGATGTAGATGGTATTTTAGCTACTTCTGATTGCATCTGGTTGGTTTGAAAGGTTCCCAGGGAGCCAGGTAACATGCTGGAGGGAGCTGAGTGGGCAGACATGCTTTGTTCCTGATTTAAGCAGGGGCCTCTGTTTCTTCCATAGGACTGGTTTTATCGTCGGCGCTCTACAGTTAGCTTTTCTGGGTTAAGGAAAGGAAGCCCCTGGGGCTAGAAGTTCTTCTGAATTGATTAATGCATGCCACATTTTTATAGAGGACTGGATCTACTGACTTAACTAAACTTTTTCCATTTTAAATCTGGTAGCCAGTTCAATAACGTCTAATGTTTTTCCTCCTAACGGCCTGTCTCTCCATGAGGAAACATGAACGAGCCTGTAAAGTCCGTGTTTCAGTACAATATTGACTCCTTTCTGCTAAGACTTCATTTCTGAATTTTGAGAGTGTCCAGGCATTCCGTTTCCGGCAACTGTCCCTGTGGCTTTGGCAGCCACGTCATCCCAGCTCAGTGACTTAGGAAAGTAAAATGTCCCCTCTTTTCTTGCCTCTCTGTTTGGGGAAGTTTGGGCTTGTCTTTGAAGGCTGGATGGAAGTCATCCGTAAAATTATCTAAGTGTGGTAGCACTCGCCTGTAAAATTATCTGGGGCTGGGAAATTC
>CABHPQ010153817.1:21178-35175 GCA_902168405.1 Peromyscus aztecus
GGCCTTTGCTAGAATGAGCAGCCTGGTCACTTCCACGCCCTGTGTGTATCCAACCTCTGTGTACTCCACCTCTCGAGTGCATGCATGGAATGGCAAAAGGAAGTCACAACTATTGGAGCTAGCTGTGCTCAGAGTCCTAAAGGCCAACACAGAAAGCCCAGAGGAGAGCTATGCACATCTGCCTGCTGTGGGTTACAAGGCAGATACCCACAATGTCAGGGTACATAGCCATACTCTTTTCTGGAAAGACTCCAGAATCTACTCATTCAGAAGGGGTTCTGTGTCCAAGTGCAACTGTTCATTTGGAACCGAATCTTAATGTGTTTCCTGGGCCTCTGTGGCCTGAGCCTGTGTTCACTATGAAGTGAGGTAACCCTACCTTGTAGGCCATACCACCTCTCAGGAACAAACATGTGAGGTATTAGTTTTGGAATTTTATGGTCCAGAGACACCAGGCCTGCCTCAGGTTCCTGGATGCAGTAGGTGCAATGCTGGAGTTTTTTAAAAAAGATTTATTTATATGTATGTGTGTATGTCTGAATGAGTTTATATATGCCACATTCATTCAGGAGCCTAAAGGGGCCAGAAGCAGGGGGTCAGATCTCCTAGAGTTACGGGCAGTTTTGAGCTGCCATAGCCAGATGTGCTGAGCCATATCTCCACCCTCAGTGCTGGGTTTTTAACTGCTTGTTTTATAGAAAGAGTGTAAGGTCACTTAATATTTTTAACCGTGCAGACTTAGAATGTATTCTTTTATTGTTGCTGTTATCCAGAACTGTAAGATATTTTGAGTGTTTCCTGAAATGTCTTCGTCTTCCAGGCAACCCTGGCTTGGCACAGCCTGGACTTCAGTGAGCCCAGAGGCCTGGACTCAGAGGTTCCCAGGGTGGACAGTCACCCCTCGTCTCTCACTAGAGATGAATAATGGCTGAGGGAACTTAATTTGCTGGGCTCCAAAAACTATGAAAGGAGGAGAAGGAGAAGAGGAGGGGAGAAGGGGAGAGGGGAGGGGGAGAGGGAAGAGGAGAAAAGGAAGAAAAGAAATTGGCCTGGGGACCACATCATCCTCACTAGGGGAGGTGCAACAGTGCCATTACATTTGCATTCTCACAGCGCCACCTGCTGGGAGTCTGGAGCAGATGTGTCACTTGAAAATGGGAAGACGGGAAGATTCTGAGAAACTCAAAAGCCCTGCAGAAGGTGCTTCGTACCTCATCAGTGCATTCTGTCTCAAGAAAACGGGGGTCCACGAGTGTAACTGATCACAGTTCTAATTGGATGAGGAAACATCTAGCAGATGAGCTGGCCTTTTAAATGGATAGAAACCAGAAAGTGGGCACTCTCGTATTTTCAAACTTGGGGGGGTATTCTGACTCTTGGAATGTGGTATAACACAGCACAGCCGCCCACCATTGCACACTGCCTTTGATACGTGCTGGGTTCTGAAGACCCTGAAGAAAATGCAGAAGGGATGGAGTGAACCCTGTCATGTTGACGGCCTCGCTGTAACTGCACCTGTCTCCTGTGACGTCATCTACCACAGGGTGTCTCCCAAGCCTGACTCAATGCCTGTTCATAGCCACCGTGAATCTTCCCTTGGCCTATGTGTCTCTGTGCAAAACACACAACTTCCTCAAGTGTTGCCTGCAGTTTCATGGTGGTCCCGTCCCTGTCTGCAGATGATTCCTAGGGGGCCTCTGCCTAAGTGACAGCGTTGCTACAGCCATCTGGCAAGGGACCCTACCACACCCTGACTCTCTCTTGAGACAGGACCTGATGCATAATCTGCATGCCTTGGGTTACTTACAGGGAATGAATGAACATCTTTTAACTACTGAGATGACTTTCTGGCCAACGCAGTCAATTCATTCCACAAGAAAGGCATACTCAGTATGGATGCTTAATCTTTATCCTCCAAACACACCTCATGCTAAGCTGAAGACGCCATTGGCTTGTTGCTACAGCCCAGTTCAGTGTCTCTATGGAGGCTTTCTGTTGCTCTACACATTTCCACTTTAGTCATCGAGTTCACTGCCACTGAGTGCCACGACTCGGGTGGGGCATTGTGCCTGAGGAAGCTCAAACTGGTGACAGAAGCAGTGAACACGCAAGGTAAGAAAATATCGTTCCCACTGTTTGAGTGGGAAGCTTCCAAAACAACCAACATAAAGGTTTACTGGAAGAACCTGCCCAGGACAGGACAACACACTGGCCCCGAGCACTGCCACCTTGGCCTCTGTGGCAGGTGGAAACCTGTCACCGCAGCTCTAAGTTCTTCAAACAATGTCAGATGCAAACCAGTGCTTTCAAACTAAGGAGGAAACTGGGGACTAGAAAAAATTATAGTGGCTAACACACTCCAAGAGCTGACTCGTTGCCTCCACCGGTGCATTTCAGGTTCTTGTTAATCCCTGTTCCTAGTTTCAGGAGCAAGGGCCTCCCACGCTCATGGGGTGAGCTGTTATGCTCGGAGCAATCCTGGGGACCTTGTGTACAATCCATCTGTGCAATGGGGTCCCAAGTACACTCACCCATCCCCTCCACATTCTCAACAGGTTTCCTTTAGGAAAATGGAGATTGCCATGAGAATTTCAAAGAAACTATAAAACTCACCAAATGTTTAAACTACACCACGAACACAGAAGGTTTTATGTTCATAGGAAAGGTAAAAGCTAGCTCTCTATTAAGACACTAAAAGTTTAAGTTCTCTTTGAGTTGAAGGTCTTGGTCAAAGCAAGAGCTGCATTTAGGGCATTGATGGCAAAACCATGCTGCCCTGTGCTTTGAAATAAATAAATAAAGTTTAACACCACAAAAGATTAACAGGCACCTCAAAACTGATGCCAAAGTTTGGGGGATCATGGAAATCAATGATTCCTGGTAACGTTTCTGGACCCCAGTATGGGAATGGCTTCAGAGTCCCTTCCATCTGAGCCATGCTTTGCAGAGAGATGTTCTAACCCAACCCGGTCTCAGTTAATGCCCAGAGTCCTCTGCAGAGGGGCTACTCACCACTCTTCACAGCCAAGGCTGAAGTCCCCAGCCTACCTTTAGAGGGGATGCCAGATGCCTCTGGGCTCTGCAGCCTGGGAGACGGTTATGCAGGCTACCCAGGCTGCATCCAACAGCAGGACAGCCATTGTCGCAGGCTGGACAGCCAGCCTCATCGCACAGGATGCTGGGAAGCTGGCAGCGGGCACTTTGAGCTCCAGATAGTTTAAAGCAATACCCTAATCCTATAATTGAATATCATGGAATGTCATCTCTAATAATTCACTGAGTCAGTCCAGGCTTTAAATACTGGAGAGTTCCAGGCTGTGTTTTCACTCAAATAAAAGCCACAGGAGCACACGGAGTAAACTTACATGGACCCTGCAGCATCTCTACTAGCTGACATTATGGCTGAAGGATGCAAGGAGCACCTTCCCATAGACTTCATCTTCTTAGCTCTATTTGTATCTTTTGCCAGATCCCTCAGCAAAATATGATTCCATCCCACTGACCTGGCAAACCCAGCACAAAGCCCCATGATGCCTCTTTATCTGAGACTTTTTTATAAGCCATTGGTCTGTATGTTCTGTGGAAGCAGCACTTAGAATTTTGGTCTTCCTTCTCTAGAATTCAAATTCAATTCTAGTGGTTACTTCACTTTATATGATCAACCCCTCCCCCCTCCCCACCCCACCCCCACCCCGGCCAAAAAAAAAGTGGTGTTGGTTTGGTTTCAGAATTCAGTGACTGGTCAGGAGTGAGACCCACTACAGGCTCAGAAAACATAATCACGCATCCACCTGGACTCCATCCCTCAGTGGGACCAACACGGGAACATATTTTCAAAGCTGGAGCAGCAAATAGAAGTTCACAGAAATGTCACGCCTGCCCGTCTGCTATTGTGAGCAGTCCCTGAGAAAACAGGACGCCAGATTGAAAAACATACAGGTCAGTGGCCCTTTCAAAATTATCAAAGGACGTAAATTAAAGAAGAAAATGCTTTCAAAAAGGCAGGCAACCCTCAAATAAATATCTGGGCTGCTACAGCGCCTTTTTACCTGCTTCATAAGCCCAATTGTCCTCACCACTGTCCCTCAAAATCCACCTTCCACTGCCACAAATGAACCCACCGATCCATAAGCACCCCAGGTGGGTTTGTTGTGTTTGTTTTTTTTCTTTTCCAGTGTGATAAAATAACACCAGTGGAGTGTCTGCTGTCTGCAGAGGCCTTAAATACAACACACCATAACGTGAACCTCACCGACCATCTCTATACCATTCTACACTCATACTATGATCTCTGCACACTTTCTCCATTTGTTCCCATGCCGATCCTGTAACCCTTGTAACCACCAATATAATTTTTGCCCCTGACAGTGACCACCCTCCTGCTTCAGATGAGGGAAGTTACAAGTCTTTGCTCTTTATACCTGGCTTCATATCACCTAGTATAATGTCCTCAGGGTTCAGTTGTTCATCAGAATTGCTTTCCTTTTCAGAGGTGAGTGGTATTCCACTATAGCTGTGTGTCATGTTTGTTTTCCCACCATCAAGGGATGTTGGAGCTTCTCCCACATCTTTGCCAAGGTGACTGGGTCTGCTATGACTTGCCAGGGTCTTTACGACAGATGATGCTTGGCTTCTATCTACACACAAGTGATCGTCATAGGATGTGCAAATTTGAAATGACAATCACACACATCCCAGCAATGACACAATCAAAATCCTTGGAGACCTTGGGCTTCGAAGAGGAAATCACAAAGGAAAAAGATGCCATTTGCAAATCTAAAACTGAGTGAGTGCAGGAAGGTTCAACCAGAGTGGTATGAACCCACTGCCGGCAGACCTTGCTCCAGACAGAAGCGACTGATCCCACTGGCAGGATTCACAGGAGAAGACAAGAGGGTGGATTTGCTTCAGCCTGAACCCTGCTTCAGCAACCAAGGGTAGAGGACCTAGGACAGTCTCGTTTCTGAAAGTCTGCAATCTGGGTGAAATGTAAGGATCTGCAAAACGCCATGGCCGTTGCAATGTGGAAGGACCTTCTGGAGGGGAAAGCGGCTCTGGGAGGGCTTCTGAGGTAGGGAGTAGGAGGTGCCCAGAAGAAAAGCAACATGAATCTACTTCACACAGAAATGGACCGTACAAACCTATAGCCATAAAACAACAAAGAAAACTTGAGAAACGGCGAGTTAAATGTGCCTATTGAAAGAGCAACATGGAGAGAGAAGGTGTGTGACTATGTATGGATACTAAGAACAGAGCAGGCTTTAGTCATGTTAGCTAGAGGCCCCAGGAGTGTGTGAGCCTCGCTCACAATGAGATCTACATTTAGAAACAGTCTGTACACTACCGAGAGCTGAGGCCAGGGACAGTGAGGGTGGAGATGGCCCCAGTGTCAGAGGAATGTAGTAGAATCACACGGGAACTCAAGGAGACAGGGATCTGATAAAGACAAGGGCATGGAGCAGGCACTAAATGGAGGCCACCAGGAGGTGCCTCCAGGAGGAAGAAAAGTGGGCCAAACTGGGGGGGGGGGGGGGGGGGGGGTCGGGAGTCTGCACACTCATAAATGGACAGGTAAAGGTTTAACCGTATTGGGGGTCCTGTACAAAAACAGCACTGATGGAGAGTTTATAAAGATAATTTTTTAATGATTCATATAGAGGCTATGTAATATACCATTGAGAGAGGTTTGTTGAGAGTGAATACCTTCAAAAGTATTAAAGAGACGGGCATCATTTACAGCTAAGATAGGAATTAGCCTCGAGGAGAAGAGATACTAATCAGAGCTCAACACGCAAGACTTTTTTCCATTCCTGGCCTGCGTGGATTGACCCTGGCAGCCACCCTTCCTTTTATCTGGTACTCAGCCCATCCCCAGAAGGTCAGCAAAGGTCTCGCTTTCATGACGTCAAACTCATCTTCTGTGAGTTTTTGTTGGGTGAGCAGAGGCATAATTCTACTGTACTCATCAACTCTGTTATCACAACAAAATACCCGAAATGACCAACTTGAAAAGAACAGTTAGCTCTCACTCACAGTTTGGGAGATGGGTTGGCTGGCACCATCGCTTTGGGTCTGAGGAGAGGCAGAGCATCACAGTCGGAGCACTGGGTAGAACACAGGTGTTCATCTCAAGGGGACTGGGAAGAAAAAGAAAAGATGGCGGGGTTAACTTCCTCCCCCTCGGCTGCACTTCCGGAAGAGCTTTCCAGTAGCTGCTTAGGCTGAGGGCCTGGCTCGCCCCACCGGGCTCGGAGGTGTGACACTTCCCGTGCAATCCACAGTAGACCATCCTGCCTCTCGACAGGCAGCAGGTTTTTAGTCACAGATTTTATAGTTAGTCTTTGTGAAGTGCTCCCACTAGAAGATGGTAACTGACAACTAAATATTTCTACTTTACCCTTTTCGCACAGTGTCATTTCCAATTACTCCAGGTTATATTTTCATAGTTATTTCTTATTAAATTAAGATGCAGTGCCTTACACTTTTCTGTCTCCACCTGAACAAACAGACCATAAAGGTACAATGCCAGACAGATTCTGGGTTTGAGGGTACTGGACACGAATATGCATCCTGCAAGAGCGCTCACAGCAGCAGAACCCCACGCCAAAGTGAAAAATAACTAAGTCAGAAACATGTAATTCAGAAGATAAAAAAATAGGACGTTGCACACAAACCTTTCCTGGGTACCCCCTGGGGGCTGATAAATCAGTTCTAATAATAGACCCGCAGCATGGTGTTCTAGGTGGGACTTAGAATCTTCTCACCAAAGTGAAATAAAAGAAGAAAAACGTCCTGTTGAGGGCTGGAGAGATGGCTCCATTGGGAAAGTGCTTACCACACAAGCATGAGGGTAACATACATGAACACATATGCACCTTCATACACACACACCTACTGCTCTGAATGCTTTGAGCTCAGCTATAATTCAAACCAACTGCAGATATGCCTTGATGTTACTATTGGTATAGTTTGTAGCCCAACATTTTAATCCCCATCTCTTTAGGATAAAAGCCATAAAAATAGGTTTTAGGTATTAAATACACCTATACAAATTCATGTCACCATGGAAAATACTCTTGCCTGGCTTTAAGATTAAATTCAATAGCTAATTACTTTCCTCTGGGATTAGTGATCACTAATTTAGCTTGAAGGTAAAAATATTCCCTTGATCCAATTAAAGCTTCAAATAAAATTTGGCAAGGCCCAGCCCAGAATTTCTACAACTTACCACTGAACTTTTAACTGGCAATACACTCGCTCTCCAAGGGAGCAACTGAATGTGGACAGTGTATGAGGAGCTCTGTCTGAGGAGCCGTTCGGGAGGAGTTGGCTTAGTTAGGGGTTCTACAGCTATGACAAAACACCACAACCAAAAGGGAGTTGGGGAGGAAAGGATTTCTTTGGCTTACAATTCCACGTCACAGTCCATTAAAGGAAGTCAACAAGAACAGGAAAGGACCTTGGAGGCAGCAGCTGGTGCAGAGGCCATGGAGGGGTGCTGCTTACTGGCTTGTTTCTCATGGCTCCTCAGTCTGCTTTTTTGTTTTGTTTTGTTTTGTTTTGTTTTTCGAGACAGGGTTTCTCTGTGTAGCTTTGCACCTTTCCTGGAGCTCACTTGGTAGCCCAGGCTGGCCTCAAACTCAAAGAGATCCGCCTAGCTCTGCCTCCCGAGTGCTGGGATTAAAGGCGTGCCCACCAATGTCCAGCCAGTCTGTTTTTTTATAGAACCCAGGATCACCAACCCAGGGGTGGCCACATCCATGATGGGCTGGGCCCTTCTCCATCAATTAAGAAAATGCCTTACAGCTGGATCTCATGGAGGCATTTCCTCAATTGAGGCTCCTTCCTTTCAGATAGCTCTAGCTTGTGTTGTATCGATATAAAACTAGCCAGCAGAGGAGCCAAGAGTGAGGAGCACTGTATGAAGGCCCCTGTGTCCAGAGCCCTATGTCAGGAACTCTGTGCATGAGAGCCCTTATGGAGGTTCCTTTGTGAGAGCCCCTGTATGCGGACCCCAGTGTGAGAACTGTGTGGGGACCCCTGTGTGGAACCATGAGTGGGGACCCCTGTGTGAGAACGAGGATTGGGGACCCATGTGTGAGAATCATGTGTGTGGGGACTCCTGTATAGTACCATGTGTGAAGAGATCCCTGTGTGAGATGTATGCTTGAGAACCCCTCTGTGAGAACCTTGTGTGTGGGGACCCCTGTGTGATGAGAACCCATGTGTGTGGAGATCTTTGCATGATGACTTATGTGTAGCATACTCTTTTTGAGGAGCCCTGTGTGAAGAACTTTGTGTGAGGACCTCTGTGATAGGGCCCCTTGTGAAGACCCCTGTGTAGGGACTAAGTGCACCATTTCAAAGCCACCCACATTTTTCTTGCTCAAGGTGGTCTGAGAATCAGGGGTCACACTTCTGTTTTTGTTCATTTTGGGGTTTTTTTTATTAAAATTAAGGACACTGTCAGTATTTATGGAAAAGCTTAAAGCAAACAAATACATAAATAATATTTTTAAAAAATAAAGAAACTATGCCTACCTATTCACTTCTTTACATTTATAAAATCTCTTGGAGGATGTATAGTTTTTGTAAGAAATCTGACAGAGACCTTGGACAGACCCTGGCCTCTCACTTCTGTCTTCCTCAGCTTCCTCTGGGCAAACCTTCTCTCCCAGTTCCTTGTGAGCTATGTTACCTGTTGGCTAAACACATCTCCGACTCCCACCTCCGCATTAGCTCTGCTCCTCTTAAGATTTCTTCCCAGACCCATTCAGACCTTAAACTCATCCCAACATCTTCCTCACAGACCTTTGTGCCTTGGGTTGTCCTGGCATTTGGCACCCTCTCTCTCCCTTAGACCCCCAAACAAGACCATGGTTCCTGCTGGCCCTCTTTGGCATGTACGCCCAGCTTGTCTTACCAAGACTTGGACATTATCTCCCTGTCTTCTCTGTTTTCCTCCTTTGGTTTGTCCTTTGAGCATGTATTTTGTTTCTGTAAACTCAAGGGAAGACTCTACAGGTCCAACCGCACCACTCTTTCCTTCTCTGCCCGCTCCCACCCCCCTAGCATTATTGTTCTCCTCCTCTAGTATGTTAGTCAATGGCTCCTAAGCCTGCCTGGCATTCAGATTTACTTTTAGATCCCATCCCATTGAAAACCCAGAAATGAGATCCTTTTGAGCCTGGACTTAGCAGCATAAGGTCTGGAGTTCTCAGCTTTGTGAGTGTTTATGAAGACACAAAATTGGACAGGATGTAGATGGTCCTTGCTCCAAAGAGATTAGCAAATAATGGGGGACACTTTGGTGCAATGTCTTGTGTTTCATGAGTACAAAGAAGGGTCATCCCATCAGAATGGGTATATGGGGAACTGGATGATCTTGAAATGTCCTTGGATAAGATGTTGTGTAGGGTGCATCTAACTTAGCCAGAGGACACCAAAGAGGAGAAGTGGGTGGGGCCAGAGAGACCAGGGAACTTCCATTCTGTGGTTTTGGTTTTAAGGTGATGCTAATGTGGATCCACACAGGCTTTCAAAGTGAGAAGAGGTACCCAATGATTGACTGGTATTTTAAGAGTGTGACTCTGCCTGCATTAGGGGAGAAAAGTGAAGACTACCATACCAACAGGAAGAGGGACTATCACCATAGCAACAAGAAGAGAAACTATCTAGTAAAACTACATTCTTGTTAGAAGTGATGCTGTCTCACAAGGGTTTAAACACAGAGATGGTGATGCAGGGTGCATTGGAGGATGCTCTGGGATTTGGGGAGATGACACTAAGGATATAGGCATGGATTCCCCAAGGTACAACCTTCAGTGAACAAATACTTTAACTAACATTGAGGATACCCATGAAGGAGCACCAGGGGCCTCGCTTCACATCTGAGAGCCACACACTCTGGACTGCTGAGTGCACTGTCCAGCCAGAAGAACACAAGAACCACAAACATCTCTCCTCCTGTGAATGTGCACAGCAGAGGTCAGGTTCTGAGGCAGCTGTTTCGACAACATCAAGCCCTGTCTAAAAGCAAACATGGTTCCAAGGGGCCAAGACACTCAAACTGCACTTAAAATATCAAATTACCTCATGGTAGTAAAAGATATTTCTTGGCTTTGCATAGACATTCTAGTTAAATTATAAGCTAAAAGGGAAAAAAAGTAGAGAGAGAGAGATAAAGAAAAAAGATGCCCAACATCTGTAGAAAAAAGAGGAGAAATCTGATATTCTTCTGGCACTTGATAAAGCAATTGGTAAAAGTCATCAAAGATTTTAATATCATTTCAGACAGGGTGATGTGGCAGACAGAGGATGGAAGCTATGAACTAGTCCCTGGCACGAAAGCTTGAAATAAGGCCAGAAAGGATGAGGCCTGAGCAAGCACAGCCTGAGCAAGCCAGCATTCTTTCTCCTACCTGGTGGGAGATCCTGCTTTCTCAAGTTTCTCTTTAATAAACAGGAAAAGGAGGCAAGCTGCTGGGGGAAGAAACAGAGCATAGATATCGCCAAGGCCTGCCATAGAGAACGCTGTCAGGAAGGGTTAATAGAGAGCTAGTTAGGAGACAAACCCCAGGAAAAGCACCTGTCATGGGAAACAGCAATTCAGGCACAGTGCAGACCTGAGGTGTTGCAGTGTGAAATTGTCCCCTAAGACCCAGGTGTTACAGGAGGGACTTTAAGAGTCAGGGCCTTCCTGGTGAGAGCGCTTCAGATCACTAGAGGTATGTCCTTAAGGGCAGTCCTGGTCTCTTTTTCTACTTTTATTTGAGATAAATGTTTTCATTCTTCTATGTCCCTCTAAGAGGACAAACGTTTCACTAGAGGTCTGAAGTAACAGAGTCAACCAACAAAGGCTGAAACCACAAACTGAGCCATAGTAACCTTCCCTCTTCATCAGCTGATCACCTTGAGTGTCTCAATCACAGAGATCTGACCGACCAACAGAGGACCTGGCACATGTGTCAATGGGGGCTCTGGGTATATTAAAAACAAACAAATAAAAGCCCAGAGCTGAGGGACATTTAGCATCACAGCCCTACAGAGGCATCAGCCATAAATCCAGGCAAGAGCCCCAAGGATGTCTGCTGCTGAATTTTTTTACTCTGTTAACCTATGTGTTCTACTGTCCTGACAATATGCCCATAGGAACAGCAGGGCCGGCCGCCAAGGTTAACCATCCTGCTTCTCTTCCTGGAAACTGCCTGGAAGTTTTAGGGCATGAGAAGTCACAGGCTTAAATCTTTCCCTGCTCAAACTACCACTTGTCACCCAAAGCCTCACATGTAAGATCATCTTCAAGCCTATGACTTGTCTGTAGCTCCCAAATCATAACTGGGGGAATGGATACTTTAAGAAATACAGTAACACACACCTCACCCCCATCTGAGATTTCTCTTCCCAAAGTTTCAGCTTCTCACTTTGGTCCAAAAACATTACATGGGGAATTCCATAGGCAAATAACTCACATGTTCTAAATGGCATGTTAGGCTGGATCTACCACCATTGTATATGTATAGGGACAATGGTGTACGGAGCTCTTAGCTGTCTGTGCCCCAGTATCTTGGTCATCCTGGACCTCCCTAGGTGGTTCTTTCCTCTCCATCTCTCTGATCCCTACCTGGATGGGGAACTGTCCACCCCAGCATCCAGCTGGACCTGTACCATAAAACCTAATGTTAATCTCGACATCTGTAAACAAATCCTAGGCCTTGGGAACTGCTTGTGTTTGCAGAGATGCCCAGAGCATCCCGACGTAGAGGCACGGTATGGCTGGGGACACGTGTCTGGTTTTCAGTGGGTCAGCTCTGGTTCTAAGGCCAGTATGTATTAGGTATGTCTTCCACGTTTGCTAGACTGGTGGTTGAGGAGATGACCTCCCAAGTGGGGCTGTGTGATAGATACAGGATGTGATGTGCCCAGAAGACATACAGAATATCAAACCCACACCTGTGCAGGAGGAATGGCCTTGCTGCCCACTCCCTGACTGCAATAGCCACTGTCTCAGAGGCTTGCATCAGTGGAGATCAGCTGAAGATTTTTACCAGGTTGAAATCGTTAATTCATTTTACATCCAACAATTTTAGAGCAGCAGTGAGAACCAAACTGCTGGCCCTGTCACCTGAAACATCTATTTGCATAATCCACAATTAGCATTTTTGTCTGAATTACAAGTTGTTTTCTTTTTAACTCACCATTGGGTGAAACTTTATGAGAAAAAAAATAAAACAAAATTAGCAATTGCAATAGCAGGTAACTAATATGAAGGATAAGGACGGGTCTTTATGGAAATCAGATGCCTGTTTCTAATGGACGCATAATAATGACACTTCTTTATGTCTTCTTGAAGGGCACAATGGACTGTGAACACCTAGATGGGAGGCAAGGCTGGTAACCAAAGAGCCCCTGGTGCTTTATCTTTGAAGGAGGGACGTTTACCCCCAGCATCCTTTGAAACACTTTCACTGAAATTGCAAACAAATTCAATTATCTGGTGATTTTAATGAGCACAAAATAACCTTTTTGTTAACAAGAAAGAAATTGATTTCAGAACAAAATAGGCCAGGGACATCTGAAAAGCCAGCAGAGTGGGGTAACGGCAGGAGAAGCATTGCCCTGCGTGACACCAGGCCCACAGGGACGAAATAAATATTACCTGATTGCAAGGAAGATAGAGCGAAGCTTCCTAAGGCAGAGAAAGCAGCACTGAGCCCAGCTGCTGTTGGGTTTCTGGTGGCTTTCTACCATCTTGTGTTCCCAAGAAGCTCAGAGTTGAGACTAGCCATGCCAGATACGGATGATATCAGATCTGGAATATCATGCACAGAACCCCGTGCACCACACTGGTTTGCGCAGAGCATGGGGAGGGAGGATTATAAACCCAAATGCTTTAAGCCCCCATATTGAATTGCACTTGCACCTGAGACGATTGCCTTTGCTGGGGAACTGCACCCACGTCACAAGCTCCACCGCTGGACTCCAGGGATGTCTTTGGCCATATTAAAACTGAGGCATCAGAGCAAGGGCAGCCTTCAACCTGGATGTATCCCTGCCCCAGTGGCTGCGTCCATGCAGATGTCAGCACTTCATTCTGCTCTCTCACACCCACTGGAACCCTTCCTCTGATACAGTGTCAAACGAGCCACTCATTTAATTACAAAGTACTTTTCCTGTTAAGTGTGTGTGTGTGTGTGTGTGTGTGTGTGTGTGTGTGTATACATGCATGTGGTTATATGTGTGTGTGCATGTATGTGTAAGTGGATATATAAGTTGAACTATATGTGTGTGTATGCATGTGCATGTATAACTGTGTTTGTATGTACATCTGTGAGTGAAGTGTGTGTGTGTGTGTGTGTGTGAATGTGTGTAAGTGTGCTTATTCACTGACTCCTTACCACACTGCCTGCAGTGGTGGCCTATATCACAGACCCTCTTTCCCTACTGGATCTTTCTGCAAATAGTAAGTCATGGGAGAGTCCTGTGGAAGAGTCAGGGCATTCCACACTGGTGTACAGCCTGGAAGGTCATTTGCATAGCTCATTTGCATGGCTCACTGGTGTAGCGGTTGGTATGTAAAACAGAAGAGATGATCAGCACTCCTAAGGAACTCAACCTGCCTTTGATCTGGTGAAGGTGAGAAGAGACCCTGCTTTGAGGCGCATTGAAGAACCAGAGGAAGGAAATCACCAGTCACCTGCCAACTGCCCACTTCAGAAATGCTAATTGATATCACCTGTCAGCTTTGAACAATCATTTATCAATTGAATGTCTGGCTTCTCTAAATACCTGGGACCATGCTGCCTCTTTTTTGAAGTTTGTTCTGATGCCAGGAGATGTGGAAGAGCGAGAAATGAGCTCAGCAGACACCACTGCCTATGATCTTTAAAACCGGTGCTGGAGGAGATTTGCATAGACGAGCACTTTGTTAAGAACAAATCTCAATCTCTCTCTCTCTCTCTCTCTCTCTCTCTCTCTCGATATATATATATATATAT
>CABHPQ010153818.1:0-47788 GCA_902168405.1 Peromyscus aztecus
TTAATTGTGACTCCTTTTGACTTTCTGCATTTGGTTATACTGACCATCTTTTCTTGCATGTTGTCCATTGTTCTTATACACTCTTTACTTTATCATTTAAGTACTTAGCATATTTGGTTTCAATGGCTAGTCTTCTTGGCCCAAACCTCCCTTACCTATGAGTGTTTGGTTCTGATTCTTGTAGTATTTTTCCATTCTGTAATTCTGTTCTCTTTAGTGAGACTTACATCTTTATTTCTACTGCCAGATATGTACTGTGAAGAATGCCTGCAAATAGGTGGAGAGTCATGTGGCAGTAAGGTGTGTGGGGGAGGCATTCTTTTATCCTATGACTAGATCTCTGTTCTACTTTCCTTTGCAATGTTGTGATAAAATATCAGTCCAAAAGCAACTGAGGGAAGAGAGGAGAGGGTTTGTTTCAGCTTATAGGTCCATTATTTAGTGGTCAGGACAGGAACTCATGCAAAACTCAAAGCAGAAACTGGAGAAATGTTACTGGCTAACTCTCTTGATGGTCCATTCTTCATTAGCTTTATTGTACAGCCCAGGACCACCTGCTCAGGGAATGATACTGCTCACCTGGACTGGGCCCATGGAGAGACTAGAGGATATAAAGAATGCAATACCCTCAGATATTTCCACAAGCTAGAGCCAGTCTCATCTGGGAAATCTCTCAACTGAGACTCTCTGGTAGGTGACTCTAGAGTATGTCAGTTTTCAGTTTTTAGTGACTCTGTGTCTATAAACTACCAATTTTGCATGTGGTTTTCCATCTCTTCCATCCCATTCAGGTAGTGAAGATGGACAGAGTAAGCAAGAAAGGGTTTACCTTCCACCATTTACTGTCACTCGATTGTACACTGGTTAACTTTTTTTTTTCTTCTAAAAACAAACCAAAAAACGGGCCTTTTAATAACAAAGTAATTTTCTAGTATCTTTTAATAATGGTTAGTTTGCTCTCCTATTGTAAGACTGAAGAGAATTTTTATTTGATAATCACTAACAGAACCTGGTTAAGTCACAGGTGGTAAAACCAAATGAAGTGTGGAAATTATCCTCAGATTGTATAGCAGAGAGCTTCTCGATGACTCTACAGCAGTTCTATTACAGTTCACTGAAGTATTAATCTAATTACTCTTTATCAATAAAAAATTGGGAGTCCAATATTGAGGTAAGAACCTGAAAGATCAGAGAACAGGGAGCGGCTGCCAGTTGCTTCCTACCTCTTCCATCTCTCCATGCAACAAGGGCCAAGATTCTCTCTCAGCCCCACCCTCCCACTTCCTGTCTCCTCTCTGTCTACACTCTTCCAAACTGCTATGGTCAGCTAATGGCTAGTTCCACCCTCTGACCCCAAGCAAGCTTTATTGTTAGAACACAATCAAAATATCATACAACAGTTCACAATTTCCATCTCACCACCCCACTCCACTATCCCTCCCAAGAGATTTTGCTTATGGTTGTTGGTGGTTTCTTTTTCTTTCCAACATTTACAATTTCCTGTGTATTTGTTGTTCATTTCTTCAATTTTTGGTGACAATGTGATACTATTTCCCTCATGAAAAGATTTTATCCTTCCCTCAGTCTTTAGAATGTAGTGGTGTATATCAAGTCTACATGCAAGAACAGAAACTCAAGGAACATATCTACCATGATTTTTTCTTCACATTTATTTCCCCTGGCTGTACAATATCTTGTTACAAGATAGCATTGCATATATATAAATTCATTTAGCATTACTGTTTGAACAAATATGTGAGTTGAAAATTGGTATGTGAATTGGAGTGAGAAGACACCACAACAATTGTAGCTTAAAGCTGGCTTTGGAGGAAGGTGCTATGGCTTCTACTCTTTGTCCATCCATCATGGGTGAGAGCTAACGTCTCTCAAACATCGAAGTGTTAAATCAAGATCACACTGCCTGGAGATGTTTTTAAATGGTTATATGTTGCTTATCAACAAAGCCTGTGTATATGTACCACAAACACACTGACTTTGGATGGCAAGCCTAGAAACTTAACAATGCTTAATGAAAGTATAAAGGCACATGTGTATAGAATTAAGTAAATCTTCTGCATTTGATATTTTTAGTTATGCAATTGGAACAATCAACATAGAAGTTCTGTGCATATACCCTGGACACTATGGTTTTCAAAAGCCAGTCTTTAAGGAAGAAGTAGAACTTTTAAAGGAGTGGTGAATAGGTTGTTTAATATGCATGTGTGACACTTGGCTTTATTCATATGCTATGCCTCTTATAAGATGAACACTATGACAAGTGACAGGGAAGAGACTGCGCATCAGTATCTCTGTTATATCCATGTACTGCCAGTGGGCAAAGGTTTCTCATTTCATACATCATTTACAACTTCCTACAGTAATTTTGCACAGTTCATATCCTCAGTACAAGACATGGTAATTATCTGTACACAAATACATGCAGGCTTACTGAATATGAAAACCATGCAGTGCTATAGAGACCTCCAAAGTTCACACACTCCAAATAATTGAAGCTGGTAAAAGCCAGAGTTATTCAATTAAAAACCTTCAGTTACCAGCCATTGCCCCCTGTGTGTTTACAAAGCACATTATTTCATGATGTCATTCTGTGGAGTTTTAAGTAGTAGTTAGATGAGATTTTTGAATTTTCCCAGCTGTTTTTGAACTCTAAAAATTTCACTAGGAAAAGAGAGACTCATCTTCCATATGCTGTTGTCTCTTACTCATTTGCTTCCAGATAGATAAAAATAAAATATATAGTTCAGTGAATAAAATACAAAAATGTACAGACATTTACTTTTTCATATGAATAAACATTAAAGTTTAACTATATTTGTCTGAATTTTCTGAAATTAATAAAAATTACTATAGTTTGTTTACTTTTCCATTATAATATAGTACACAGAATATTTAGAGAGTTATGCAGATTTTAATATCCTTTCTAACAAACAAAAGTAAATTATGAACTTTTTTTGTTATTACTGACTTATAATCATTTTTGCTTTTTATTTTGTTTCAGCATTAAATATTTATTATATACTGGGTTTGATTAATTGTGGTTGGAACAGTGAGTAGGAATTGCCTAACACTTATTTCTAAATTTTTATTTATTATTATTATTATTATTATTATTATTATTATTATTATTTTGTTTGAGACAGTAGCCTGGGCTGTCCTGAAGCTGACTCTGTAGACCAGGCTGGGCTCAAACCCACAGATCCTCCTGCCTCTGCCTCAGGAGTGCTGGTATTAAAGTCATGTACTGTCACTGCCAGGCACTGCCTAACACTCTTAAAGGGATGGAAAAATGTTTTAAATCACAAACACAATTTTTGAGTCTCACTATTCATTTGTTAATGAATCAATACCCTATCTCTTAAAGAAAAACTTTCTCTGTCAAATTTTGATTTCTTTCTTTTCTTCTGGAAAATTACTATTTTCAGTTTCCTTTTATTAATCACTGGTAGTCTTCAGTCAATATAATGCTTTGTGAAGAAGCTCAGGTTTCTCTTATCTGTATCCTAATAGTTTAAGACTAGACAAGGACAGTGAATTGGCAAGCCCACCTTTCACTCCTGGAGTTACTAAGTGTGGATACATTCTCAATCCAGGAGAAGCCTATGTTTTTTTATCTTAAATTCAGGAAAAAAATATTTTTAGTTCTTTCTTCCACTGCCTACTTTCTTGTCCTTGAATTAATAACTGTTATATTTCAATATCTTCATCTATAAGATGAAGTAATTGAATGATTGTGTGTGTGCGCGCGCGCGTGCGTGTGTGTGTGTGTGTGTGTGTGTGTGTGTGTGTGTGTATGTGTGTGTGTTTGAATGCATTCTTTCACCTATGTATGAGCATAGGAGTATGTGCTACAGCATGTGTGTTAAAGTCAGAGAAAAATGTTCAGGTATTGGTCCTTGCCTTACTGCTTTGTATGACACAGGATTTCTTTTTTTTTTTGAATTTATTTTATTTTATTTTACAATATAATTCAACTTTACATATCAGCCATAGATTCCCCCTTTCTCCCCCTCCTGCCCCCCCCTGCCTACCCCTCATTTCCATCTCCTCCAGGGCAAAGACTCCACCAAGGATTGAGATCAACCTGGTGGACTCAGTCCAGGCAGGTCTAGTCCCCTCCTCCTAGGCTGAGCCAAGCGTCTCTGCTAAGCTCCAGGTTTCAAACAGCCAATTCATGCACTGAGCACAGGACCCAGTCCAACTGCCTGGATGCCTCCCAAACAGATCAAGCCAATCAACTGTCTCACCCATTCAGAGGGCCTGATCAAGTTGGGGGCCCCTCAGCCAGACTCAGAAAGACAAACATGGTATGTACCCACTCATAGGAGAATACTAGTTGTGGAACAAGGATGACTGAAAGGCTACTCACAACACCAGGGAGGCTACCTGGAAAACAGGACCCCAAGAAAGACACAGGGATCACCCAATGATGGAGAAATGGATGAGATCTACATGAACAGTCTGGACATTAGTGGGGGTAATGAGGGGCGAGGGTTGAGGGAAAGAGAACTTGGGGGAGCGGGAGATCCCAACTGGATCAAGAACAGAGAGAGAACACAAGGAATGTTCATGCTAAATGAAGACCACATGCGAATAGGAAGAAGTAAAGTGCTAGAGAGACCCACAGAAATCCACAAAGATGCCCCCACAATAGACTGCTGGCAATGGTTGCGAAACAGCCCGAACTGACCTACTCTGGTGATAGGATGGCCAAACACCCTAATTGTCGTGCTAGAAACCCCATCCAATGACTGAGGGAACTGGATACAGATATCCACGGTCAGGCCCCTGGTGGAGCTCCGGGAGTCCAATTGGCGAGAAGGAGGAGGGTTTATGAGAGCAAGAGTTGTTGGGACCAGGGATGGATGGAATACAGGGACGAGTGGCCAAACAAATGGAAAAACATGAACTGTGACACAGGATTTCTTTGTCACTCTTCTTGCCAGCCCACCTGGCCCTCCTGCTTCTGGAAATTCTCCTGTCGTTGTCCTGCAGATATTTGTCTACTGATTCTGGCTTTTTTGTGGATTCTGGGAATTCCAGCTCACATCATCAGGCTTGTCCAGCCAATAATTTTACCTACTGAGCCTTCTTCCAGATTTGATTTCATATTTGACTAATGTGAATAAGAGCACCAAGAAATATATGTCTATAAATCAAACATTTTGGTAATTTTTTTTCAGGGCAGAAAATGATTGTTTGTTACCTATTGTATTGTCAATGCCAAAACAGTGATTATAGAAACAGTTCTCTTTCAATTGCTTTGTGTATAGTCATGTTTTAAAAACAAGTCAGCAGTTTCATTGAGTATTCCCAGTCACCTATCTACTTTTTTATGCTTAATTACCTTTTGAAAATCTGACTAAATTCCTTAGAATGGCTGAATAACACAAGGATAAAATAAATGTCCACTGAAGTCTAATTTGTGGTCCTTAAAATGGAGAACGTAGCAACAAAAAAAAATCTCTGAATGAAAATGATGAGTTCTTCATAGCACTTATTCCAAAAGAAAGAGATATAACCATATCACACACACAAAAAAAGTGCTTTGTTAATTTTTGGAGGCTGAGTCATTGTTCCTTTTATATAAACCATTGTAATCTTTCTATTCTAACTTTTCTTTTTCTCTCATACATTACATCTGGACCTAAGTTTCCCCTCCCTCCACTCCTCCCAGTCCCTTCTTCCCACCTCCCCTCTTCCCCAGATCAACTTTTCCCCTGTTTCCCTTAAAAAAATAAGCTGGGCGTTGGTGGTGCATGCCTTTAATCCCAGCACTCAGGAGAAAGAGCCAGGCGGATCTCTGTGAGTTCGAGGCCAGCCTGGGCTACCAAGTGAGTTCCAGGAAAGGCACAAAGCTACACAGAAAAACCCTGTCTCAAAAACCAAAATAAATAAATAAATAAATAAATAAAAAATTAAAAAAAAAATAAAAGAGCAGACCTCCCAGGGATATACACAGAAAATGCCTAAGAAGATACAATAAGATTGTGTGCAAACCCTCATATCAAGGCTGGCTGTGGCAACCCAGTAGGAGGAAAAGTGATCAAAGGGCAGGCAAGAGTCAGAGACACTCCCCTCACACCCATTGTTGGGCATCCCAAAGGAACACCATGAGGTACAGGCAGAGGACTCAGTGCAGACTCATATAGGGTCCGTGTTTGTGGCTCCAGTCTCTGTGAGCCCTTATGAGCCCTGTTTAGTTGATTCTGTGAGACGTGTTCTCCTGGTGTCTTCAATCCCTCTGGCTCCTACAATCCTTCCCCTCTCCTGTGGGACGCCCGGGGGGGGGGGGGGGGGAGTTTCCTCTGGTTCTGCATGTTTGGCTGTGAGTATGTGAATCTGCTCCCACCTGTTGCTTAGATGATGTCTCTTTGATGACAATTGGACTAGGCAACGACCTATGAGTTTAATGAGTTTAGCAGAATAACTTTTTTTTTCTTTCTTTTGCCAGTAGTGCTTGGCTCTCTCCTGGGTCTCTGGGCTGTCTTGTCTCTGGTTCCTGGCCATTCAGGCAGTGTCAGGTGTGGGCTCCTTCTCTTGGTGTGGGTCTCAAGTTGGATCAGTCATGGGGTGGTTACTCCCACAAGTTCTGCACCACCATTGCCTCAACAATCTTTCTTACAGTCAGGAAAGATTGGAGGTCAAAGGTTTTGTGGTTAGGTTGATGTCCCAGTTCTGCTGCATTGCCTGGTTAGAAAAGATGGTCAGTTTGGCTCCATATCCCCCATTAATAGGAAACAGTACTAGGTTTCTACATCACCCTTCAAATGCCCCCCAATTCCAGTTGTCTCTCCCAGTACTCTCTACCTCCTTCTCCCTTGCGCTCCAGATTCCTCCTTTAACCATTCCCACCTGTTCCCAGTCTACCTAGAAAATCTATTCTATTTTCCAGGGGGACCCATGATTCCCTCCTTGAGTCCTCCTTGTTACTTAGCCTCTCTTGGTCTGTGGATATTAGCATGATTGACCTTTACAGCTAATATCTACTTATGAGTGAGTACATACCATATTATCTTTCTAGGTCTGTGTTACTTCACTCAGGATGATTTTTTTTCTAGTTCCATTCATTCGTCTGCAAATTTCATAATGCCATTGTTTTTAACAGTTGAGTAATACTCCACTATGTAAATGTACCACATTTTCTTTATCCATTCTTTAGTTGAGGGGCATCTAGGTTGTTTTCAGTTTTTGGATATTATGAATAAAGCTATTGTGAACATAGTTGAACAAGTGTCCTTGTGGTATGGTTGAGTGTCCCTTGGGTATATGCCCAAGAGTGGTATGGCTTGGTCTTGAGGTGGATTGATTCCCAATTTTCTGAAGAATCACCATATAGATGAACTATCATATTGTATGTACTAGTTTGCATTCCCACCAGTGATAGAAGAGTGTTCCCCATTGCTCCATATCATGAGCTGTCACTTGTGTTATTGATCTTAGCCATCCTGACAGGTGTAAGATGGAATTTCAGTGTTGTTTTGTTTTGCATTTCCCTGATGGCTAAAGATGTTGAACATCTCCTTAAATATTTTTCTGCCATTTGAGATTCTTTTGTGGAGAATTCTCTGTTTAGATCTGTACTCGATTTTTTAAATAAATACTTTTATTTTATAATTAATTTAATTTTACATATCAGCCACGGATTCCCCTGTCCTCCCTACTCCCAACCTCCAGCCTTCCCCCCACCCTGCAATCCAACCCCCATTCCCACCTCCTCCAAGGCAAAGTCTCCCCTGGGGATTCAGCCCAGCCTGGTAGATTCAGTTGAGGCAGGTCCTGTCCCCTCCTCCCTGTACCAAGACTAAGCAAAGTGTCTCAGCGTAGGACCTAGGTTCCAAACAGCCAGCTCATACCCCAAGGACAGGTCCCAGTCCCACTGCCTGGGAGCCTCCTAAACTGTTCAAGCTAATCAACTGTCCCACTTATCCAGAGGGCCTGATCCAGTTCCATGGGGGCTCCTCAGCTATTGGATCACATTTCATGTGTTTCCGCTAGTTTGGCTATTTGTCCCTGTGCTTTTTCCAATCATGGTCTCAATATCTCTTGCTCATATAATCCTTCCTCTCTCTCGCTGGTTGGACTCCTGGAGCTCCACCTGGGGTTTGGCCATGGGTCTCTGCATCTGCTTCCACCAGTCACTGGAAGAGAGATCTATCATGACAGGGTGTTCGGCCATCCAATCACCAGAGTAGGTCAGTTCAGGCACTCTCTCGACCATTGCCAGTAGTCTATAGTGGAGTCATCTTTGTGGATTCCTGGGGACCTCTCTAGCACTCTGCTTCTTCCTATTCCCCTGGGGTCTTCATTTATCATGGTGTGTCTTTCCTTGTTCTCCTAGTCTGTTCCTGATCCACCTGGGACCCCCTGCTCCCCTAAGCTCTCTTTCCCCTGACCCTTGCCCTCCATTACCGCCCCCCACCTCCAGTTTGCTCATGTAGATATCATCCATTTCTCTGTCATTGGGTGACCCCTGTAGCTTTCTTATGGTCCTTTTTACTAAGCAGCCTCTCTGGAGTTGTGAGTTGCAGTCTGGTTATCCTTTGCTTTACATCTAGTATGTTGGAGAGGATGTGGAGCAAGGGGAATACTGCTACACTGTTGGTGTAAATGCAAGCTTGTACAGCCACTTTGGAAATCAATATGGCGCTTTCTTAGAAAATTGGGAATCAACCTCACTCAGGACCCAGCTATACAACTCTTGGGCATACACCCAAGGAATGCTCAATCATACCATAAGGACACATGCTCAACTATGTTCATAGCAGCATTATTTGTAATAGTCAGAACCTGTACACAACCTAGATGCCCTTCAACTGAAGAATGGATAAATAAAATGTGGTACATATACACAATGGAGTACTACTCAGCAGAGAAAAACAATGGCATCATGAGTTTTGCAGGCAAATGGATGGAACTAGAAAATATCATCCTGAAGAGGTAACCCAGACTCAGAAGGACAAACATAGTATGTACTCACTCATAAGTGGATACTAGATGTAAAGCAAAGGATAACCAGACTGTACTTGATTTTTAAATTGGATTATTTAGTTTGTTGATGTCTACTTTATTGAGTTCTTTATATATTTTAGATATCAGCCCTCTGTCAGATGTGGGGTTAGTGAAAATCTTTTCCCAATTTGTATGCTGCCATTTTGACCTATGGATGATGTCCTTTTCCTTACATAAGCTTCTGAATTTGATGAGATTTCATTTATTGACTGTTGCTTTTAGTGTCTGTGCTATTGAGGTTCTGTTCAGGAAGTTGCCGCCTGCATCAATGTGTTCAAGGCTATTCCCTACTTTCTCTTCTGTTAGATTCAGTGTATCTGATTTTATGTTGAGGTCTTTGATTCCATTGTATGTTGCTAGAGTTTTCCTCCCTGGCCCACAGTCAGGACAAATTTCTCTCACCTGCCAGTCTCACAGCTGCTCAAACCCAACCAAGTAAATACAGAGACTTATATTGCTTACAAACTGTATGACCGTGGCAGGCTTCTTGCTAACTGTTCTTATATCTTATATTAATCCATTTCTATAAATCTATACCTCGCCACGTGGCTCGTGGCTTACCGGCATCTTTACATGCTGCTTGTCCTGGTGGTGGCTGGCAGAGACTCCCTCTGCCTTCCTGTTCTTTTAATTCTCTCTGTTAGTCCCACCTATACTTCCTGCCTAGCCACAGGCCAATCAGTGTTTTATTAGCAACACATTTGCCATACAGAACATCCCACAGCAATTGTACTTCAGTTTTGTGCAGGGTGATAGATACGGATCGATTTACATTCTTCTATATGCCAATGTCCAGTTAGATCAGCATCATTTGTTGAAGATGCTTTCTTATTTCCATTGTGTATTTCTGGCTTTTGTATCAAAAATTTGGTGTCCATGGGTGTGTGGATTTGCCTCAACATCTTCAACTCGATTCAATTGATCAACCTGTCTGTTTTTATGCCAGTTCCATGAAAATTTAATTCGTATAGCTTTGTTTTCCCTTGATCTCTTTCAGTTGTCTTACGCTAGAAATTCAATTGTTATATTGAATAGGTATGGAGAGAGTAGACAACCTTATCTTGTCCCCGATTTTAGTGGAATTGCTTTGAGTTTCTATTTAACTTGATGTTTGCTATTGTAAATTACCTTTGTTATGTTTAGGTGTGTCCTTTATATCCCGAATCTCTCCAAGACTTTCATCACGAAGAGTTTTCAGATTTTGTTAAAGGCCTTTTCAGCATCTAATAAGATTATGGTAATTTTTTTCTTTTAGTTAGTTTATATGGTAGATTACATTGACTGATTTCATATGTTGATCCATCCCTATGTCTCTGGGATGAAGCCTACTTGATCATGGTGGATGACCTTGATGTAGACTTGGATTTGAATGAGTATTTTATTGAGTATTTTTGCCTCTTTGTTCAAGAAGGGAAACTGGCCTGTAAATTCTCATTCTTTGTTGAGTTTTTTGTGCTTTGTATATCAGGGTGCCTATGGCCTCATAAAATGATTTGGCAATGTCCTTTCAGTTTATATTTTGTGGAATAATTTGAGGAGTATTAGCATTAACTCTTCTTTGAAAGTCTTGTAGAATTCTGTTCTAAAACTGTCTGGCCCTGGGCTTTTTTTGGATGTGAGAGTTTAAATGACTGCTTCTTTAACTTGTTTGTCTTATCTTGATTTAATTTTGGCAAGTTGTATCTATCTAGAAAATTATTCATTTCTTTTAGACTTTCTAATTTTGTGGAGTACAGGTTTTTAAAGCATGACCTTATGATTCTTGGCATTTCCCTGGTGTTTGTTGTTATATCCCTCTTTTTGTTTCTGGTTTTGTTAATTTAGAGATCCTCTCTGTGTTTTAGTTAGTTTGGATAAGAGCTTGTCTATATTGTTGATTTTCTCAAAGAACTAACTCTTTGTTTCATAAATTCTTCATATTGTTGTCTTTGTTTCTATTTTATTGATTTCAGCCCTCAATTTGATTATTTCTGGCTGTCTACTCCTCTTGGGTGTGATTACTTGTTTTTGTTCTAGAGCTTTTAGGTATGCTGTTAAGTTGCTAATATTGAATATGTCCTATTTATGTAGGCACTTAGTGCTATTTACTTTCCTCTTAGCACTGCTTTCATTGTGTCCCATCAGTTTGGGTATATAGTGTATTCATTTTCATTGAATTCTTGGAAGTCTTTCATTACTTTCTTATTTCAGCCTTGACTCAGCAGTTACTCAGTTGAGAGTTGTTCAGTTTCCATGTTTTTATAGACTTTCTGTTGTTTCTGTTGCTGTTGAAGTCCAACTTTACTCTGTGGTGGTTTGATAGCATGATGGAGGTTATTTCAGTTTCAATGTATCTGTTGAGGCTTGCTTTGTGACTGAGTATGTGGTCAGTTTTGGAGAAAGCTCTGTGAGGTGCTATTCTTCTGTGTTTGGGTGAAATGTTCTGTAGATGTCTGTTAGGTCCATTTGAGTCATAATATCTACTAACTCCATTATTTCTCTATTTAGTTTTTGTCTGGGTGACCTGTCAATTGGTGAGAGTAGGGTATTGAAGTCTCTCACTATCAATGTGTGAGAGTCAATGTGTGATTATAGCTTTAGTAGTGTTTCCTTTACAAATGTGACTTCCCTGGAATTGGAGGCATAGATGTTAAGAATTTGAAAAAAAAAAAGAATTGAAAGACCATCTTACTGGATCTTTCTTTTGATGAATATGAAGTGTTCTTCCCTGCCTCTTTTGATTAATTTTGATTTGAAATTTATTTTGTTAGTTATTAGAATGGCTACAACAGCTTGTTTCTTAGGTCCATTTGCTTGGAAAATCTTTTCCCAACTCTTTCCTATGAGGCAAAACACATCTTGGGTGTTGAGGTGTGCTTCTTGTATGTAGCAGAAGGATGAATCCTGTTTACACATCCATTCTGTAAGTCTGTATCTTTTTATTAGGGAATTGAGTCCACTGACATTGAGAGATATATATCAATGACCAATGATTGTCAATTTGTATTATTTTGTTGTTGTTGGTGGTGATGGTAGTGTGTGTGTGTGTGTGTGTGTGTGTGTGTGTGTGTGCATGCATGTGTGCTTCCCTTCATTTGCTGGTGTGAGATTGTTTATTTCCTGTGTTTTTATAGGTGTAGTTAACTTCCTTCAGTTGGAGTTTTCCTTCTACTATCTTCTGTAGGGCTGGATTTAGAGATAGATATTGTTTAAATTTGACTTTATCATAGAATATCTTGTTTTCTGTATCTAAGGTGATTGAAAGTTTTACTGAGTATTATAGTCTGGGCTGGCATCTATTGTCTCTTAGAGTCTGCAAGACATCTGGTCCAAGCCCTTCTGACTTTTAGAGTCTCCATTGAGATGTGTGGTGTAATTCTAATAGGTCTACGTTTATATATTACTTGGCCTTTTTCCCTTTCACTTTTTAATAGTCTTTCTTTGTTCTATATTTTTAGTGTTTTGATTATTATGTGGTAAGGGGACATTCTTTTCTGATCCAATCTATTTGGTATTCTGTAAACTTCTTATACCTTTATAGGCATGTCCTTCATTAGGATAGGAAAATTTTCTTCTATGATTTTGTTAAAAATATTTTCTGGGCCTTTGAGTTGTGATTCTTCTTCTATTCCTATTATTACTGGGTTTGGGGTGTAACGGGTGGGAGGGTTGGGCTGTTTGCAGAAGGCTGGGCATGCTCTGAGGAAGTGTTGGGTGTGTGCTGGAGGGGGCTTACCCTGGAAACATTATAATCATATGAATACTATGATAAGCTTTTCCTTCTTCCTTACTGCTGTCACAGAATCATGTTCTGTTTTGTCACTGCTGTATCAAGAGTTTTTCCAGCTGGATGTGGTGGTGCACACCTTTAACCCCAGCACTTGGTGAGCAGAGGCAGGTGGATTTCTGTGTGTTTGATCTCAGCCTGATCTAGAAAGTGACTTCCAAGACATCTAGGGCTGTTACACAGAGAAATCTTGTCTCAAAACCAGAACCAAAAGAAAAATAGCAACAAAAACAACAACAAAAAGTTTTTATTTAGGTCTGTGTATTACATAAAAAGTTGTTGAATTTTAGCTAAGCAAATATTATTCAGCTTGATAATAATTAAATTCAGTGCTAGATTCTTGCCAAATCAAGACCAAGGGCATCTATTAGTTTTCCGTTGAGTAAGAAATTATTGTGCATGTAGTGGCTCTACCCAACAAACATTAATTACCTAAAGTTTCTGGGAATCAGGTGTCTTTGAAAGGCATCAGGAAAGAATGTAGGGCTGGTTTCTTCTGAATGCTCAACCTGGACAGGAACCATTTGTGAATTCACCTAGGAATTGCTATAAATCAGCTCTTGTGTTGTTCAGACACAAGGCCTCATCTTCTTGCTGTCTGTCTGAGGGAGAATGCTGAAGGCTAATGTAGAGGCCATCTAAGTTCATTGCCACACGACTCTAGTGATATCACTGCCTTCTCCGTAGACAGCAGCAAGCAAAATGGAGACAGAATCACATGCACACCATCATGTCCATCCCATCAGTTCTGTGGTTATAAGCAAGTCACAGGCCCATCCACACTCAAGAAAGAGATATTGCAGAATATGAACTGTCTTCTTAAGCAATACCTTCAGTGTCTTTTTACCACTATGTAAAGCTGACAGGCCACTCACTATGTGCAAATCACTTGGAAATAAATATATAAATAGTAAAATAAGTGAATATGATTCTAATTTTTATCCTGGAAATGATAAAATTGGCTTTGTCATTTGCAAGCTATGTAGCACTCAGTTACTAAAACCAGCTCTCTGGAAACAGAAGAGTTTAGGTCCATTTCTGAAAAATGACTAAAACAATGACGGAATTCTTCTTTAGCACAAGCACAGGCTTATAGTACCTAGTATGTATTGAATCACTCCACTGATTAATATTTTGTTATCCTAAACTTCAATGGTCTATTTCAAATTTTCTTGGTGGTTTATAATAGAGTGGCTAAATCTGGAAAAATTTTAGTTAGTTTAAATATAATTTTCTTTATCCACCCTAACAGGTATAAAGCGGTAGTTCTGATAAGTCAGAATAGAGATCAAGAGACAGACAACTAAGTCAAAAATCTTAGCGCTTTTTTTTTTTTTTTATCAATTTGGCAAATGTTTATTCCCTCTTCATTGTAAATAGGAAATGGTGATAGCACTTTACTTACATGTTGAACAGATTAAATAACATAGCACTGTACAAAATGTTCATCACAATGCCTTGCAGATAGTAATTGCTTTGTAATTATTAGCTATTATGTATTTTGTTATCTTTGCAATATCAAGCATCATTGTATTGAGTAAGTGAAACACATACCAGGTGAGTTAGAAAAGGTGCTTTATTAGAGTATTTTCTCTTCTAAATTTCCCTTGAGATTCATGAGTAGTCAGGCAAACTGAAAGACTTAAAATCCATGTTTAATTTTATAAATATTGTTTTTAATACTTGGATGAGTTTACTTGGAGCTTATCTGATATTCTCAAAAAAAAGAGATAAAGCAATCCTTTTACTTGCAAGAGTCATAACTGCCAGCTGAAAATGTGAATTTTGATTTTCATATTCTGCTCTTTTGAAGGCAGATTTCCAGGTACAACACTCCATGGTTAGTAATAAATGGGCTGTACATAAATTATGCATTCAGAAAAAATGAAAGACAAAAGCACCCAGCATCTCTTTAGCTGGTTAGAGGAAACAGTTTCACTGTCTGACATTGAAGACAAGACAGTCAATGTAATTTCATAGAATCACAAGCAGCCACATTCTCACTCCACCCTGTCTTTCAGACTCTTTTGTTCTCTACAGGGGAAAATCACAGAGAATGAGAAATAACTGTGCAGCGACATCCATTTTGCAGTAGGGAATAATCCTCATCCATAAACCTTGTCTGAATCTCCCCCCCACTTGGATTTTTTTCTACGATTATTTTCTTTTGTGAAATGAGAACAAATCTAAAAAAGGCTCCAAACTGCAAAAATCACTGCTGTATTCCACTTATGCTGGCTGCTGTAACAAAACACCCCAGGCTGGGCAGTACATAAGGAGCAGGCAGTGATTTTTTCATAGTTCTGTAGTCTGAGAAGTCGGGGATCAATGTAGGGAGACTTTTATTGTCTACGGAGGATCCAGACTCTGCTTCCAAGACAGAGTCTTGCATGCTGTGTGCTATCCTCAGGTAGGAGGGAGCCCAGTATATTCATATGGCAGAAAACTGAAGGCAAAGGGCCAGACTACTTCAAACTGGCCTTAGAAGGATGTATGACCTCAGGCAGGAGGGATCTGCTGTGGCTTAGTCACCACCTGAAGGCCCCCAGCACTGTGATCAGGTCTGTTAGGTTTCAGTACTTGGATTTTGAAAAGTACCCAGGGAAAACAGAACAGTAAGATACTAAGGAACACTAATGAAAGTGAACATCTTTGAAAACTGACAAATTCATTACATAGATATCATGAAACCCTCCAACTGGTGTATTATATGAATGTGTGGATACCTTTAAAAGGAGATGCAGCATTGAGATGGATGAAAGTCATCCCCATGGATAGTTATCTCTTTATTTTTAACCTCCAGTTAAACAGATATCTAGTAGATCAAGGAGAGACACAAAAAGCTATTTCCTCAGCTGAAATTGTTTTTTCCCTCCTACTCTCCCTCCCTCCCTCCTTCCCTCCTTCTCTTCTTCCCATTTCCCCTTCTCTCCCTTTCCCCCCTCCTTTTCATCTCAGCATTGAATAAATGCAAGATGGTAGAGTAGAGCACATTTTGTGCATTACTTTAAAACATTTTCTAAAGCTGGAAAAGATCATTGGAGGATGTTGTGTGAACTTTTTCATTCAAAGCAGGATACCAAGGACAGGAAATAAAGTATTCCACCCAAGTGTAACTTGGTGAAACAATGACTTTAATTGGAATCAAAGCAAATATTGGACATGCTGAGCCATCTCCACAGCTCTTCAAACAATCTTGTAAAAGAAAACTCTTATGTACCAATTAAATTTAGCTAATCTTTGTTTTCTTAAACTACTTGTCTAACACACAATTATTGTAATTATTGATGTCTCCATTTCTATTAATGACTTTATTAGTATCTACCATACATTGTGATCAAACCGTGACTGTTATTTGTTAAATTCAATTTTGGTTGTTTAGGTGCCCAACTAAGGGAAAACAAAAATTCTCTGAAGTTTACATGGACAACTCTTTTTATGAATAACATTAATCTTTTAAATTGCTAACTTCCAGAAGTTCTAAACATAGACAGTTCTATTTGGATGTGAGAAGAGAAAACTAAGAGCTACCGTGTTGTCCCCAAATTTATTGTGCTGGGAACATCTTTGTTAAGTTGACATTAGAAGAATATTTACTAATTATTCTTTTTCTAACCATGTGTCAATGAAAATAGTAAATGCTTTAAATTTGTTAACAGATTCTATCTTTACCCCATTAACAAGAGGTTAAGTTATAACAATACTAGGCATAAACCCTCATGTTAAGGCTGGACAAGGCAATCCAAGCAGGGAAGTGTCCCAAGAGCAGGCAAAAGAGTCAGAGACACCTGCAACTCCTACTTTTAGGAGTCCCACAAGACCACAAAGCTACACAACCACAGCATGTAGGACTTATTGCAGACCCATAGAGGCTTTGTGATTGCCATTTCAGTCTCTGTGAACCCCTATGAGCCTTGCTTAGTTGATTCTGTGTGCCATGTTCTCCTGGGGTCCTTGACCCCTCTGACTCCTACAATCCTTCCTCCCTCTCTTCAGCAGGATTCCCTGAGCTCTGCTTAATGTTTGGCTGTGGGTGTCTCCATTTGTTCCCATCTACTACCAGAGGAAGCCTCTCTGGTGATGATTGGGCTAGGCTGATGAGTATAGGAATATAATAGAATATAGGAATCATTTCTGCCAGTGGTGTTTGGTTTTATCATAGGTCTGGGCTATCCAGCCTAATGGATAAGGCATTGGCCCCCTAAAAATATTTTTAAACTCTTTGACTTTGTTACTAATTTCAAATGAGAATACAAAATATGAATGTGCATTAGAAAGTAATGAATGCACAATGTTCATATTTACAAAATGGTTACAAATTTACATACTTAAACTGCCATTTAGTTGAATTTTATTGCTGATTGAATTTTTAAGAAAATCTACATGCATTGTTCACAGATTTTTAACCTTTTGATGGATGTATAGAAAATGTGAGCTTATAAAACATGGATAACATTTATGTTAATCATTTTTATTGGCTGGTTTTCTCTGTGGACCATGTGAAAGTAAAAGTAGTCTAAAGTAGAGGTCCAAAGAGGAAAGAGGGGAGCTAGTAAACTCTCCTGGCATAGCCTTCCTAGGGATTTTAGCATACTGTTTGCCCATGCAGGTTCCATTAAAGTTAACGGGAGTTGTGTGACTAATTCTCTCTGTGGAGTACTAAAAATGTACCCTGCAGTATTAAAGAATCTGAACTTAATTTTTGCTTTCTCTTTACCTTGATTATGTTATACTAAAGATAGATACTTTTATTATCATGCACATATATAGTAAATTTAATATAAAGGTTTAAAAATAATTTATATGGGGGAGAGCTGCAGTTATATGGGTCAGAACAGAATTTTAATTTGTGTTGTACATAAGAGTTCTGCTTTCATTATAATGATAAAACAAGGATGCACATCTGCAATTCACCCTCTAGCTATACAAATGAGAGCTTAAACCTCAATGAATTCAATAAATGAACATTTTCAGAACACTTATTTAAAATTAGGTCTACTTTTTAATCAGTCATGTTTTAAGTGAAAGCTTATTAATAGGTCATTAATAAAACATTCTTATGGAATGAGGTTTTAAGTAAGAGGTACGATGAATAAAATATAACAAAAATGAAACAAACCTAATGGATAATGTTTAATTTTATTTTAAATACTTTATATTAAATTGCATATTTATTTCAGATTAAAAATGAATTTCTAGTAATTTTCAAGTGTACATTGAGTTAAAATACCATAGATAATATCAGCTGTGAATTCATGATCCGTTTATAATGCCAAGTTTCTCCTGCTTTTGACACTCAAATTGAACTCCTAATGTCATTTTTTTTCTTTAAGTAATTTCTGCCTGGCTTCTATCCCTACCTAGGGAAATAAAGTTATAAGAGTTTAAGAATGAAAAAGGAAAGAAAAATTATATCCATGAATAAATACCCTATTATCCATTTTTCCCTGAAACCTGCAGATATATTACAAAGTAAGGGAGACACATAAGCGATGTCCTAAGCACAAAGTCCATGAAGAGAAAGCAAATGATCCTGCAGAACTGTGCATGAATAAAGCAGAACATTCTGAAAGTCTAGAACTTGGCTTAACTAACTTTCCAGAATACAGAACTTTCTCCCAGCTGAACATAAACTGCGGCTAAGACTGATCTTTTTATGTTATACATTCATCATCTTCTTTTGCTATTACAAGACTCTCTGTGTCTAAATCATAATGGAATCTTGAGTTAGGGTGGGGCTTGGGTAAAGTTACAAGCCATTTCACAGTTCTAATTGATTGAATCTGAGATCATACACTTAGCTATTGAACTTCAACACATTCTTAAAGCAATTCCACTCAAGATTCCATCATGTAGAATTCACTTTAAAGCTTGCAACATTTCAGTTTTGACCTGAAACCTACTTTCCTAATTTTCCGGTTTGCAGCTGAAAGCTGTACATGTCCTGGGGGGGAGGGTGCTGGACTGGCCAGACCAAGCTTCCCAGGCTGGCTTATGACACAGATCTCAAAACATCCAAAGCAGATGATACATCCCTGATTATGTATAAATTTCTCTTCAGTGGAAAGAGCATCTGTATATGTGGTTTCTTATTAATAACTCCAGGAGTTTGGGCTCTGTCCATGGCTAACAAAGCCACATATCTGTCAAAGGTTCAGTTGTGTGTGTGTGTGTGTGTGTTTGTAGTTTGTTCATGTGTATGGAAGCCAGAGGTTGACATGAAATATCTTCCCCAATCTTTTCCCAAATTATATTTTTGAGACAAAGTCTCTCACTTAACTTAGAGTTCACCAATTTGGCTGTGGGGCAGGATAGCAAGCCCCCCAAATCCCTCTGTCTCTGATGCCTCAGCTCTGGGATTATAAGCATGTGCCACCACATCAGGCCTTTTATGTGAGTGCTGGGGATCTGAAATCAGGTCCTTGTGCTTCTAAAGCAGCACTTTACTGCTCAGGCCATCTTAGCCTTTCGTCTTGAACTCTTGTGATTCTTGAGGTGACTTGTAGGACATCTCTCTTCACCCCTTTAAAAGGCACAATAATATACACTTTCAGTTAAAAATAATTTGTCCATATTTGTCTGCAAAGACATTGCCAGTGTACTTTGTGACTTCCTGACAGGAGAATGAATTGGAAAGCATGCACCTCAATCATCTAAGTTAACATGGCTCATACTGTGTGTGGGTGTTCAGCATGTATTACACAGTTACAACTAACTCTATGTGTTCTTTGCTTTCAGCGTGAGCTCTCATCAGGGTCCTGTCTCCACTGTGGTTATCCGTCTAAACTCCCTTCTCTTCAGGTAAGATCTGTGACTCACTTGTATTGTCTACCTATACATCAGCTTACTTCATTTTAGGAATGTTTAGATTTTCTTTCCTATGAGTCCAGGAATGTGCTCCTCCCCACGTCCCAGATTGCACAGAGCTATCTCTTTAGGTGTGTGCTACTTTCTTTGTGATGTGTCACTCTCTTTAAACCCTTTCCCTCACCCTTGTACAGCAGGAGCTCAAACCTCCCATTTCAGAACAGGCGATCTGCTTTCTGAGAGGGCTCAGACATCTATAATAGTGGCATATTGGGTTTCAAATCAAGAGATCTAATTTCCACTACAAAGCCTCTGTTAGTAGTCTTTTGTTTCAACTGTTTCTGCCCAATCTTTTGATTTCGTAATTTGGTACCTGCTTAGAGATTAAATTTTTCCTATGATACTAGAAAACATTCATGAGCAGCTCCTGATCCTGCCGAGCATCCCTCTACACTGTGTGTTGTGAGAGTGGAAACTGGTACCCTGGCACAAAGAACTGCCTTTGCTACCTTCTGGAAGGCAGGGGCTGCTGGGTGTGCTTTATTCAGAGCTATGTGATGATTCAGTTCACCCCAATTTGCCCTTTGGGAACTGCTGTGAAAACTTCTTTTGTACAGTAAATCATGACAGCATTTGGCCTTCATTTGGGGGTAAGTACATGGTTTATATATTAAAGCCATTTCTTTTTCCCTCTAGAAATACCATGTGGCATCAATTTGTTTGTAAGCACAAATCAAATGGCAGTTTGGGATCCTGCTGATGATCCAGAATATTCTGTATTAAGTTTTCAAAGGTTATCAGAGCAATGAAAATCTAACTTTGAAAAAATTATGAGATGACCTGAGTCCCCAAGGACACATCCATTTACCCGCAGAGACTCTCACAAGCTAGTTGGAGGAAATCTGTTCTGAGACACTATAAGATGCTAGGACATTGATGGCACAGGTCAAGAATTATTATGCTACTGAGAATACATAACTTTTCATGTGGGTATTGGCAGAGCTGAACTTTGTTGGTTTTACCTTGCCAGCTGAGATTTTTATTAATGGTCCTCATGCTAGGTGAGTTTAGGGTGTTGACTTGGAAGCAGTTGCAATTCTACAGCTTTACCTCTTAAAATGTGCCATAAATGAACAAATAGAGCAACACCCCCAAGTAATTGCTCTTTGCTCTACCTCTAGACTCCTAAGGAACATCTAAAAACTGCACTCTTGGTTTCTAAATTTATCCAACCAGCCATGCTTGTGGCTCCTGTGGTTGGCCTGTGGCCTGGAGCTCAGATTGCCCAGTAGTTCTTTTTCCCAAAATAGGCTGAGGAAGTTTGAGACCATGTTTGGTTTGTTCCAAAGGGGCTGCCATATATTTAATGAGGTTGTGAACATACACTAAGATTTGTACATGGCTCATCAAATAAAATACATCTTCAACTCACTTTTCACTTCAGTGCGTGGTTTGGAGTGGGCTGTTTTACGAGCACATGTGTTTATCATATGACTTTGTTTGGGGACAAACATCATTTCTTACATTTGGGATGCAGTTTCTAAGTAGGTTAAAGCCCTGCTTCATCTGTCTGGACTCAAAAGCAAATGCTAAGTTTGGTGGTCCCTCTCCCACTTTGGGAAGGTTTCTTTGAACACCAAGGTGTCATGGTTTATTCACACATGCCATCCTAAAACAAGAGGACAGGAAAAAGCTTTCTGCACACAGAGAAGCATGTAGTTTATTATTGCTTGTGGGAAAGAACAGTCAGTGGCCTGTTATCAGTTACACATTTTTATGAGAGCAGTGTGTTCCACTGGGCTGTGCCTAGGACAGGTAACCGAAAGACCATGATCTCTTTCTGTGGCTCAATTTCTGGGACATTATTGAAGTCATTTAGTTCTTAGAACATTGGCTTCTATTTTGGGACAAAGTAACTGCCCCTCACACAGCAAAGAGGTGCATTGTGACTAATACTGAGAAAGTCATAGAGTTTATTTTTCTTCTCTAAGTCTCTCATATTCTATAGAGGAAGAAAGGATAATGTCTTTTTCTAAATGAACTTTGATGAAGAGCTCAGTGACTCACCCAATACCTCCAGTTTGCCATAGACTGTAATACATGATGTTTTATGAATAAGATGGAGTGATAAAATATCTTCCATTTGATGAGTCAGATCCAATGTGATAAAGCAGGATAACCCAGGGTTTATTTCCTGTGATTGTAGGAAATAAAATTGATTTTTCCATTTCCCCACTCACATTTCCCTCCCACTTCCTCACTGCACTCTCTAGTGGTTCATGGTAAAGGAGCTAGAGATAGGATTTGTCATAAAATGTAGGACTCCACAAACTAAACAGTGCCTCATTTGAGGACAAACAAAAGTAGGGCTGCTAATGAGAATAAACTCAGATGTGGATCCTTTTCCACAGAAGTTTGCAACAAAAAGGGGAAATGTCTGCAACGAGCGCTGTTCAATCTCCCTGAAATGAGAAGCCTTAGCTGCAGTGCCAGCAGAAGCCCCAGCACTCCTCAGCATCAGTGTCTACTCTCAAGGACTGCTCTCAAGCAGTGAGCACATGTAGGCTCAAGGGTTAAGGACATGGCTGGAACTGCTGGTGGATGGGTAGCATCAGGAAGTTAGTAGCACACACAAGATTCAGTAACTCTTCTTCCTTTGCTTTTTAATTTAAAGTGCTACCGTAGTCAAAAAAGAAAAAAAAGTAAATAAAATGTAAAGACTTACTTGGCTTAGAATGATTATGCTACCAGAAGAATATCTTCCTTTACATTTAGCTCATGTAAAGCAGTATGTATATGTAACAGTATGTGTATTTCCTTTAGGTTTTTGGTGGACACATATATTTATAGACATGTTCTCATTGTTTCAGTTTCTCTGAAAGTCTGATACCATTCCAAAGTTCAGGAAAGAATTCTTACAAATCAGTTTAATAAGATTAAAAGGCAACTTTTGAATATGTGAAAGTGATTAAAATATCGCATTTGAAAACCTTCTGTAATAATGATGTGCACATTAGTTTTAGCTGCCTAAAATAAAGGTGTATTTGCTTCCCAGTTCTTACTTAATTTTATTTTATGTGCATTAGTGTGAGGGTGTCAGATCCCCTGGAACTGGAGTTGCAGACAGCTGTGAGCTGTCATGTGGGTGCTGGGAATTGAACCTGGGTCCTCTGGAATAGCAGCCAGTGCTCTTAACTACTGTGCCATCTCTACAGCCCTGCTTCCCAGTTCTTAATGAACACTTTGAGTCTACTTTCACCTCTATGCATGAAAAGGGAGGAGGTTGCTGCTACAGGAACGCCAGTAGTGGATGCTAAGTTTTTCTTTTGATCTAGGGCTTAATAGACACCCCATGTTCCTCTTTTAAATGATCTGAAACATAATTCTTGGGGAAGTATATTTTAACACATATGCCCGCTCATTAGAAGTATTTAGGAACCATAATTTGCATTTCGAATGTCGGCTCTAAGCTAGTGTGTCTTCCTAATTTTGAAGCTCTTTGCTGATTCGCTTTTATTTTTGAGAGTTTTACACATGCATTTCCTGAGTTTGGCACATTTTCACACCCCTACCCTGTCACCCTGTCACTTATTCTCATTCATATTCTTTCCCATGGAAACTGTTTTCCCAACAAGCTCACTTCTACTCGATGTCATTGTTTTTCCATCCACTGAGTTTAATTATGGTTGCTGGCACAAGGATGAGTGGCTGGCTAATTTCTAGAAGGTGGACAGCGTATGAGCGGCTACATCACAGAAGATGACATTCTCTCCTCCAGTTCTCATTTACAGTCAGTGGGAGGTGGGGGTTCACCAGTCCCTCCCTAACACATGATGAAACGGTGACAGATCCGGTCTTTGTGCAGGTCTGGAGCAGATCACCACATCTGCAGTGAGTTTATGAGTGCCATGGCCTTCTCATCTCTAGAAGACACTGTTAACCCTTCCTGATCCCTCTCCTCTTTCCTATCCTAGCTTAAACCTTCCCATTCCAAGTATCTCTTTACTTTCACATCCCGTGTTCCTTGTTTGCCCCTGGCTTATTGTGTCTTTCCTCTAGTGGTCACTTTAGCTCCCGGGATTTCATAGGCATTTCATAAATTTAGACTTCAAAGAAATGATTTGAATTATTTAAATAAGTAATGCTCTTCACTTGGCCTCAAAGCAGAAGACCCTTGGCTGGACTTGTGTGTTGTCCGCTGACTCTGGGAGGCAGTGGGTCATGTATTTTGACAGAGACCCTGACCTTGGGTGTGGCCTGTAGCTTGTTCTCAGGCTCCATTTTGAAACTAAAGTTCTGTAGAGGGGATTATTATCACCACCTTTGACAACAAAACATAAACACAATAAAACATTTCTTACTAGGCATCGCGTCTAAGCTGCGACCTGGGCCCGGAAGTGAGGAATATGCTTCGGGTCTGCATTAGTGCTAAAACCACGGACAGCAGTGACGTCAAGTCTTGAGGCTACGGAAGTTTTTTGCTGATGGGGATTGGTGGATTGGTGGAAGCGCTGGAGACACGAGGTATTTGATTCATGATATTCATCTTCCTGTGCATTCTGTGAGCAAACAAGTCTCGGGGTGAAATCCTAAAATAACAGCAAACCGTCTCAAAGACAAAAGTACAAAATAAAACACAGGACATTTAGAAAATGTGTTCTTCCGTTTTGAAACTTATTATCAATTATAATGTAATCCCTGAGAAAGGAAACCATCACTTTCAGACTTTGGCTGTTGCTGAACACTCAGACTGCATTCTATCCCTGTCTGAAATGGTGACTGGATTGAATAGGGTGATGAGAGAGACAGGAGGAACTGCCCTTGATTCCCTTGTTCACCCATGAACGTTATATCTATTTGAAGGTCAAGTAAGTTCTTCATTTATTTTAAATACATGTATTTATTTTGTGAGATAGGGTCTCACTATATAGCCCCATTTGGCCAGGAACTCACCATGTATACCAGGCTGATACTGAACTCACAGAGACCTGTCTCTGCCTCCTGAGTGCAGGGATTTAAAGGCCTGTGCTACCATGCCCTGTTCAACTAGATTCTTTATTTGAAACTAAGACTACTTCTTCTTTGCATTTATGCTTCAAATAAAGTATAAGGTTGTTATTAACAGACATTAACTTTATTTCCCTTGCTGCACACTTGGTATTTTGAAAACGTTTACTTAGGCTGATGAGATGGCTCAGAGCAGTGGTTCTCAACCTGTGGGTCACACCCCTTGGGGGTCACATATTGGGTATCCTGTGTATCAGATATTTACATTATAATTCATAATAGTAAAAAATTGCAGTTGTGAAGTAGCAATGACATGATTTTATGATTGGGGGTCACCATAACGTAAGGAATGGCATTGAATGGTCTCAACATTAGGAAGGAGAACAGTTGGCTCAGAGGGTAGAGACACTAATCACTAAACCAGACAAGAGTCTGACCCCCGAGGCTCACATGGTACAATAACCTACTCCACACACATGCCATGGCATGTTCTTCTCTAAAATAATTAATGTAACAAACTTAAAAATTATTAATATCAAACTATAGACTATATATAGACATATATAGAAGTATATGCTATTTACTTCAAAATTGTTTGTTCAAGGTTCACTTGTAACAAAATTATGTGATGACAAAGCCCATATATTTATCAATTGATTGTATCACAAACAAACATAATTATCATTTTATTGTAAAATAGTAGCAATAGATATAACAGCATTCTGAAATATACTCTCACATACTATTTTGTCAATAGGTCTAGTGTTATTCTAAATATCCAAGACTATTATTTTGCAGATAATTTAAATATAATTAAAGAGTTTGCTCTTGTTGATTTTGTAGAATATCAACTTCTTTAGGAGTCCATAAGAGACTTAAGTCTTTCCAGAGTTTTGACCCCCTCAAATTCTTGGGTTATCAGACAATATTCCCATTCTTATAGAAAATTCCACCCTGAATGGATGATGGTCAGCTTAGACATTTCTGGAGGAGATACAATGGGGTTTCTGTCAGGTTAGGGTTTCTTGCTCCAAATTCTGTCTTCAAGTGGAGGGTATGAGTGGGAGTCTGAGCATCTGAACTGGAGAATGGATCAGGTTTGGAGGGAAGTGTTTATCATGGGTAAAGATTTCTGCTCTCAACATCTAACTGAATATTCACAGAGGTTGCAAACAATACTTGAGGTCCCATGTTTAGGGAACTCCCATGCAGATAGATCTGAGAAGCAACTCAGAAGGAAGGGCTCCAACTAGCAACACTCAGTATGTGAGCCATGCTGGTTAAAAAAAAAAAAAAAAAGGCCTATATGCCATAACCTCACCAGCCTTGAAGGGTGTTCTGTGAAAGACATTAAGAGTTTTCAGAGTGTATGCACTCTCCTCTGGGGGCGGGGTTCAGAAAGGTAGTCACTTCTCCTGATGATCTTGCATGTCACTGATGTCTCAAGGCCTTATAGTTAAGCAAGCAGAAAACCATTAGAGGGCCTTGTTGGAAAACTATGTTAATGGAAAGTTGTGGATGTGGCAGTCTGAACAAATGGGCACAAGGAAAGCTGCACAGTTGCCACTGATGAATTCTAATAGATGTTAGCTTGTTAATGAGGCCAACAATGCTTCTTATGTTTGCCTTACATTTTCCAAACTTATTTTTACCACATAACTTATTTTTTAAATAAAGAGCAATCACAAAAGAAACCTAATACGTTAGAAGATTATAATATAAAGTAATACAGGTACCACACACTAAGTATTAATCATATACTAGGAACTAACTGAAGGATACAGAGAAATAAGAATCAGATCTCTTTGATTTATTTGCATGTATTATTTACTGTCAAGGACAGTAGATATTTCATGTAATAATAATCAACATGTATTAAGTATTGACTTCTCACTATAGGACAGGTACTGTGGAAATATTCCTCAGTCTTTATAGAATTCAGAATTTACATTCTCCATATGAAGTATATGTAATTATCATTCCCACATTATTCTTAAATAAGTGAGACTGTGAGAATTTAAATGACCATAGTCTGCATATAGACAACTTGATTTTAGTTCATCAGGAAATGACACCATGTTTACAACCAATCAGAATACAGACATTAAATTCAATCCTCTCATTTTTAAAAACTGAAAAGTAAGGTTCTTCTTTCCGTTGCTGAAAAGGTTGTCACAAAAGGAGACATTAGTGGTGGTCATGTTGGTAATGCTACACATTCTGCATGGCTTGCTAGAAGCTGTATTATAAGGAAGTTTTCAGGTCTCAGATGCATACTTGAGAGGGCTGTTATTACTCAGTCTGTATAAGAGCAAACTAAATGAGATTTGTTACTGTCTGAAATAAATGGACTATATTCAAAGTATACATTACCTGAGCATGTCAAAGTTATTGGATGGTTTTTCAAATGTTGGTTTCTAATACAAAGATCATGACAATCTGTTCTATTGGATTAGATGTTGCTTTTAGAAATAATGGTTTCCTCTGTTCATTCACATCCATTTTGAAAAGTATGAAATTACTCTGGAACTTTTCTCTCATTTATGATCATGATGGGAAATTCATGCTGGGGTTGTTGAGCATCTTGAAAGTACAGTGGGTGATTTCAAACCCAAATTCTCTCTGATGACTGCATTGTAATTACTCAAATAAATAGTAAAATGTGTTAGGTTCCATTTTTTATTTTATAGTAAATATTATTTGGATATATATGTGTGTGTGTATGTGTGTGTGTATGTTAAGTTTACTTATTTACTATTAATCACTTAACTAATTTGTATTTCTATATTTTTGAATTGTGGTTTCTCTAAGTAGTCCATGTTCCACTCACACTCAGTAGTTATCTGAGGCTGGCTTTGAACTTGTGATCCTTCCTGCCTTTCCTCCTCAGTGTTAGCTCCAGCTGCCTGTGGGGTGATGCCCAGGATAATGGTTTAAAGTGGGGGTGAATTTTGCATTACTAAAAACATTAAATATATTCTTAATTTCTCTTCATTTCTGCAAACAGAATCTGTTTCTATGAAGACATGGTTTCATAATGGAGAGCTACATAATATGACCAAATTTGGGACACACAGCAGCGTTCCACACTTATCGATCTTCATTTCCTGGATATAATACATCAGAGGAAAAATCTGCAGTCCATCCTCAGTGAGGGTTGATGTGATACAATGCAAGTCTTGCTTTGGTTGTAAATTAAGATTAATAAAAAATAACATCGGGATGCTGTGTTCAGATATGTTATATCTGAAACTCCAGTTTCTTAAACTGTGGGTGGCAGCCTTATTTGAGGTTTCATAACTCAAAGCGGGAGTCACAAAAATGTTCTCAAAAGTAAATGTTTCTAAATGCACAATGACAAGAAAATTAATTCAAAATAAGACATAAAAGAAATCTTATCTTTCTGGCAGTGCTCACCCACATTGCATTTTGTAAATTTATTGTACCCTTAACTCTCAACAAATTATGTGTACTTTACACTGTGCCTGTTGCCACACTGCCCACACCTATGAGCACTGAGCACCATGGCTCGGATTGCTGAGTGATTGCACTGTTTCATTGTACATACAATGTTTTCTGCTTTCCCAGAAATATGGCGGTTTAGTTATGGAAAACAAAGAGCATTAATATTTTTCTGCCATCATTTCTTAGCCTGTATCAAATTAATATACCTTGCATTATCTGTGTTGGAATGTTTGATTTGAGACAGTGCTCTTTGAGTTACTGACTTGAGTTTCATAAAAAAAACTGTTGAAGAGAATTTCATTCTTTGATTAGGATAGTCCTTCCAATAATTTCAAGGGGGTCCTGAACATACCTCTGCCATTTCCTGTTTATTCAGAGTGGTGTTCTCTACACTGATGATTGTTGAGCAACTCTGATTAAAAAAAAAAAAAATCTGCATCCTAGAGTACCACATACACAGCCAAGGTAACTTTATGCAAAAATACATAAGGACATCATCTTATTAATGTATACATTTGCTTTCATTTTAAATAAATCATCAAATTTCATACATGCCAAAGAATTCTCTTTAGAAAATTCTTGGTGATTTATTGTCTGTAAATGTTTTGTGTGTATGCCTATTTTATATACCTTCATAAGCAACACTGTGTAAATGTTTGTTGGGTGAAGAGGGGTCCCAAGAACAAAGTTTAAGCAGCCCTGCACTAGATCAAGGTGACACATTCCACTCTCTGGGTAGGGCTTTCTTTTATAAGCATGTGTCATAGAAGTCCTCTCAAGTGTCATTATTGGTTGTGCTGGCTTTTATGTCTTGTTTTCTTTTGGGAGGCCTGTGTTTCCTCAGTGATGGGGCAGTTTTCTGAGGTTCTTAAGAGTATAATGGAATTGCAGCCTTGCAAAGGCCCCCATTGTCACTAGACTGCTTTACTGTTTGATGATTCTTTCTTCCCCCTCTTCATGTTTTCTAGTGCCTACATTCCGGTTCTTTCACTCACTATGCAAATAAAAGTAGTAAATGTAATTTCTATTCTTACTGGAGACCATGCGCAAGGAGGCTGCCTAACTCCAAGAATTTGTTTACAAACAAGGCCTAATGATGACCTATGCAGCCCCGTGACCATCATTCACTTACTCATTTCGGCATTGATTTTTCTTATGCCTTTTTTTTCATGGCATTTAAACAGCTCTCACAGTTTATAGAGGAGGAATGCTGCACAATCACAGAGATACTTTGATTCCCAGATTCATTATATTGTCAAAAAGAAATCGAGTTATCAGTATACAAAAAGCCACACCTACTTTTAACTGAAACCATTGGCTTCATGTAAATGCTATAGTGAAACCTTTTTCATGGAAATCCATTTTTAAATGTTTATGTACCTTAAGCAAAGGTTAGCAATGTTCTGTCTCAAGAATTTGATTTTCCCCAAACAACTTTTCTATAAAAGCTAAATTCCCAGTGAGGAAATAATAAAATAAACATAATATCAAGATTTCACCTTAAAACTGGAAATAATGTATAAGATTTGAGAAAAGTACATTTGTCTGCAATTGAGGTTGTTTTGAGATAAACCTATTTGTAACAAAGATCAAAATCATTTATTCATATCTTCGATATCATCCAACCAAATGCTATTTAATGTCTTCTAATATCTATTTCATTTTCACTCAAGTAGAGGCAGATATGCTTCCCCCCCCCCACAAAAAAACATGGTAACCCAATTTTCCTCTGTCTCTGCTCAGCACTTCCCCATTTTTGTGAGCTGTGATTCTTCATATTTTTAGTTTAGTCTTATGAAAACTTCCGGAAATGGCATTTTAAAAATTATACTGCCCGTTTAACTTCACCTCCACCAATTGTAAAATATTGCAAAGTGAACACTATGGAAAAACTAAAAGCACAGTGATCACTAGATATGACTCTATAAACATTAGTAATATGTGTAAAAACATCAGAGCATTTATTACATCTCCTCTGTAATATATTTTTTCCTGTCTCTGAAAACAGGCTTTATATAGTCCCATTTTTAATGAAGGAGATTGCACAATACCTTAAAAGACATTCTTATTTGAATTATTATTGCTCTAAAGTTATTTCTGAAGTCTGTCTTCCATTCTCTTTTATTCAACTGCAGATTTTGGACTGTCTTAAAAATTAAAATTTCTTATAATTTGTCTCATATATCATTGTAGTTGATCTCAAGATTTCATCTTTCCTAAGTGCATAATCTGCTATTTAAATTTACAGACAACCAAGATTTCCTTTAACTTTTCCTCTTTGAAAGAATAATGTGGAGGCTCTCATTTAAATATTATATCTTTGGTGTCTAAAACACCATCAAAATGACCATTCTCTGAGTAGAGCTGTTGATTTTCCTCTTTTAATCCAATCCCAAAAGAGAAAGGTGCACATTGTCCATCCGTTAACCTTCCCTTTTCCTCAGCCGCATCACATATTTAGTCTCGTATAAATCTTAGAGTTCATAAATCTGAATGTAATCTGAATCCATCCATACATTTTACCCCGCTGACAGCACTCTTATTCCTTGCCTGCCTTTCCTAGCCCTATCCTTCCTTCCCACCCTGCCTCTAAGTTATTTTTCACAAAGCAGCCTGAGTGTTCTTTTGAACATGGAGTCAGATCATGTCACTACCCATGTGAACTCTCACAGGGCTTTCTGATTCCACCTAAAATAAAATCCAAATTACCTGGTTTATGAAGTCTGGCTGTCATTGCAATCTCGTGTGATGTCCATTCACATTCTCCCCAGCCACCCTGGCATCCCGCTAGCACTGGGTAGTGTTATAGCACAGACATAGGGTTTTCCCTTTTCTATGAAGAATGAGCATTTTGACATCAAGGTCTTTTAACTTCCTCCCCCTTGTGTCTAATTCTCTACATTTCGCAGGGCTAGATTTTCCTTCTTTGAGTCATAGCTTGAATGACCATTATTTTGGGTCTTTCCCAAAATACTAAACCAAAAGGTGACCTTTCTCTGAGTATATAACTCCTTCTTTATAATGCCCATTCAAAACTACAACTTACTTATGCAATTTAGCAATTTCTTGTTTATTAGCATGCTCCCAACAGATTATCAGCTTCAACACAGTCGTTGGCCATTTCTCTAAGGATTGTTGCTTACTTTTAGTGAGAAGAGATTCTTAGAAACCAAGATATGGATGCTAAATAGGCACATGCTGTAGGGAGCTACTGCTCCTTTCCCTCACATTGGGCAGAACCTCAATCTACCCACACACATCTCTTAACATGTCATACATTTAAACTTCTCTCTGCTGTTATTAAAAACTGTGACCTATAAGCTTGATGTGGTGGCTTACAATGATCATTCAGCACCTGGGAGTGGGGAAAGGAGGATTAGGAGCTCAAGGCCATCCTTAACTACAGAAGACCCAATCTCAAATCAGAACAAACAAACCAAAACACAGCAAAGACAATGGTTCATATTCTTTCAGAAATATATCACAAAGAGTGAAGAAATATTCTGCATTAAAGGAAACAATGAAAATTTGTGTCTCAAGACAAAGTGTCATTCAGATAAAGATTTTCAGTTGGGAAAAAGATAGAATTTTTATCTATAGTGTGATAGATATGTAGTTTCAATATAGGCAGAGCTGACACACACTGACTGTGGATTGTGGTTTAGTTAAGAACATCGAAAAATGTCAATATTTTCCCTTTGATTGTTGTGCTGAGGTTTCTCTTGAGGGTTTCCTTCTCAGGAACCTGTCTTAGGAATGAAATGTCCTCATTATCTGTATCTACCCTTTAGTGCATCCCTCTCACACACTAACCAATTCTTGCTTATCATTGAAAGAAAGAGAATAAATCATTACCAAACAGAACAAGCTACAAGTAACTGAGTAACACTAAAAGGATACGGCTGCCATATGCTGTACATCTTTCTTATTAGGTTTGTACACAAAGTACAAAACTTAACACAAAGTCTTGAAAATAGGCGTCTTTCTCTCCATGGTCGTCCCTTGCACAGTGAACATGGAAACTGCATTTTTTTTCTTTTTTCAAGTAAAAACTAAGTAACTTCAAGGAATAGCAAATGGTCTCTGTCCATGTTACCCTGATACAGAAGCTGAGCAGGGTTGCCCTGGTTGGTACTTGGGAGAAACAACCTTGTGTACAGTGTGCAGAGGCAGACGTTTTGCAAAGCACTGATGGTATCAATGTTCCTTTCCTTTTCATAAATTTTATAACTACATTAACTGATCACTATTAGTCCACTAGGTGCAAAACTGCACAGTAGAAGATTATGGCTTAGGGTATTTTTTTCCATCCTAAACAAGTTATATTTGCCTCAAGCAAGTTTCAAGATGATTCTAGTCAAGTGACTTAGCAAATTCTTAAGCTATCATCCTTCCTGCCCAAACCTTTTCTGTTATCTTGTCTTCAATTACTTCATCCATATAATTGCAAAGCTAAGATTTCTATGGACTATCTGTATCGAAGGATCAGGGCACGGAATGATAAACCTCTTAACATAAACTTAATTCTGATTCTTTCCCCAGATTAAAGTATCTTAGCAACCTGTGAAGTGTGCTATCTGCTGATCCTGTGCTTCTGAGCCCTTTGGTGACCCCTTGAACTGACCTTATACCTGTGTGTTTTCCTTTTGTTGGCTTTGTTGGTCAGGGTTACATAAAATAAGATGAGCAAACATATAGTGGTGTGATAACACATACTTAAGTGTGCTTGGCCTTTAACAGCAAAATTGGCCAATTATAAACTTATAGACTGATTTCTTTTTTCCTGTGCTTTGTCTTCTGGGAATTCCAGGGCTTGCTCGGCTACATGGGGGGTGGAACTGAGTAATATGAGTTTGCTTTTAGCTAGATGAGGTTTAAGATGAAAGAAGAGCCAAAGTTGGGGGGTCTGGCCAGTGACACAAAGGCTCTGGTTTCCTTTACATGACCATTGTTTCTGTTGCTTTCAGGATGAATGACTAATCTAAAGACAGCATCAGACAATTAGAAAAAAAAAGATAAAAATCAAAGCACCACTCTCCATCCAATTGAGAAATAAACTTTTACCCATTTCATACCCTTTCTTTACTTTGGTTTTGTGTGATGGGCCACTGCATCTCAGTCTCCTTGCTTGAATCCTCCTCATCTTCTTGACTAAACGGGCTGCTGCAGGTTCAGTTCTTAAAACTATGCTTTTTCATTGATTCGCTGGAGCGGAATGTCTTCTTATGGCCAGAAATATTATCTATTTTAATTATGGTTATTTATTATTATCATTGCTGCGGGCATGCTAATATACTACAGCTTGACTATGGAGGTCAAAAGACAGCTCCAGGGCAGCGGTTCTCCCCTTTCACCTCGGGCTCTGAAGATCAAACTCAGGTCTTCAAGCTTTCACAGCCAGGGTTTTTACTCACTGCCTATCCGCCTGGTCCTCATCTATCCTTTCAACATTCCTTTTTCCTCTTTTGTAGTCCAGACCACTGCATACTTGGATTCAAGACTTTATTCAGAGACACTGTAGTCTCCAGACAGAGATATGTAACCATCACTCAAACCTTCAAACGTTCAGAAATTTAACTCTTAAAAATCTGTGATTTCATCCAGAGAGGCCCAGCTTCAGTAAAGGGCTTCTCTATTCTTCCCATAACTATGAAATAATTTTGAACTATTCTTTCTCTTCAGTACAGTTGTTCCAAATCATTGACCGGGAGGGATCACATGCCTTCCTATGACTTGAAATATCATCTATTCTTGAAATAATATTTTCAAAATAAAGTAAAATAAAAAAACTTCCAATTTTCATCATCATCATCATCATCATCATCATCATCATCATCATTATCCCTGTAGTCTAAATACAAGATATCTCATCAGGATTACAGTTATACCCTCCCATATTCATACAAGAATCCATGTTTCAAGCTCAGGAGTGAAGAGTTGAAACTCCAGATAGTACTGGAACCATATAACTGAATATTTTTTCATTTCACAGACAGCAAACTTTTTTTTTTCAAATAGTGAATAAAGGCAAATTCAGCATGAGATATCTCCCCCCTTTCCTTATTCAACTCAGACTTCTCATGTTTTCACATAATGGAAGGACTTTACAACTTTACCTCTAATGGTAAAAAATGCTAACACCACTGCTCAGGCTTTGGTGCCATCATGAAGAACTTGAAGAAAAGTGGTGCAATATGATTCCAGTGGATGTGAAATCTGAGATGGTTTCTACCTGACTAACTTATGGACAAGGTACATCTTTGGTCTAGGTATACTTGACAAAGAAGAGTCACTGTGGTGCCCAGAATTTAAAGCATGAACTGTTTATTAATATAATTTCCATCTAATATATTTGAGATTATGGTTGCATGCAGTGCCAAAACTAAAGAACTCAAAGCTGCTGGTAAGAAGCGGTTATTCTCTGGCAATAGCTATGTATTTATTGCCTCCATGCCATTCTATTCTTCTCAATTCACATTACAAGTCACCTTTGTATTTTTATTGTTTGGAAATTTTATACATGTACAAAATATGTTTTGATCAAATCCAGGAAGCCCATTCCCTCCCTTCAAATTCCTCTTCCGTCATAGATCAGTCCTTTCCCCTCCCAACTTCATTTGCTTTTAAAAATAAACAACTAATTGCATTCACTTAGTGTTGCTTGTATATGCACTGGTTTAGCACCATCTATGGGGCATGGCTAGCCTCTGGAGGGCTGTATCCCTGAAGAAAACAGATTTCCCCTCTTCTAGTGGGCATCAATTGTCAATAGCTACTCAGTTAGTAAGGGACATCATGAACCTCGCTGAAGATCTTGCCTGGTTTGAGATTGTGCAGGTCTTGTGGATGCAATCACAATTGTTTTGAGTTCATGTGTGCAAAGGCCCAGTCATGTCCTACAAATACTGTTTCCATGAAGACATGTATTATCTTTGGTCATTACAGCCCTCCCACCCCTCTTCCACAGAAATCCTTGTGCCTTCCAGGACTAGGTGTGTTAGATGTTCTATTAGAGTTGAGCACTGCACATTCTCTTATTCGCTTCGGGTTAACTAGCTGGGTCTCTGCACTAATTGCCGTCTACTGCAACCATCCTTTAAAACTACAGTTTAAATCATGCAATTCCTCTGCTCTACCTCCTCAATGGCTGGTTATGTCTTCTGCTTGAAACACCTACCCAGCACTGTCCCCACCCCTTTATGCACATCATTCCACATTCACTGCTCTGTCAGTCACTCCATTTGCAGGTTATTAGACAAACGAAGCAGAATTTGATCAGAGCACTTTAGAATTCACTGTTTCTCAGCCTTCACTGGACTCCGCTTCTTTGGCTTATGGACAGATAGCAGATTTCCAGAGCATCCCACCACTAACTCTTATCTAAAGCGGCTGTCCAGTCACTGGTCACCACACACTCCGTTTCCTGTCGATCCTTAGTTCTTAGCACTCATCCTGCAATTGTTCATCATGTCTCTGTTGACAGTATCATTGGACCATTTGATGTGGATGAGAAAGACCTAGTATTCTGTGGATGACCAAGAGCATCAATATATATCACCAGAAAGAGAGGCCCACAGAGATGGAAGTGCTGACCAGGATCTTAGCTAGGCACTTCAGAGGATCTCTCCTTTCTGCTGGGTGTGCATGTCATAGTTAAATGTTACAGATGAACATATCACTGACTCCCATGAAAGAAACAAGAATAACTAAACTCTGCTCGGCTCATGGTTGTGTGACTCAGGAGAGAAGAGTTAGATTAGGCTGACTGTCATCCAAATTTCAGAAGTTTGATGTGGTTCCAAATATAAGGGTGCCCACAGGTTCAAGTGACATTTTCCAGGTTAAGATGTGCTTATAGAAAGTTACTAAGTTTTTTGTCACAGGGAGAGTTCAAGTAGGAAAGAAAGCCAAGGGTCCTGTGTAGGGAAGCTTGGAGGAATTCCAGAATCAAAGGGGAGATTGAAGTGGATAACCCCTGAGTCTCTTCTGTCACTTATATTTCATGCTTTGTTTACAAAAGTCTGCAAGTCAGCAACTACCCATATAAGGACTTAGGGTCAGCAATCCAGCAGGTATGCCATAAATATTTATTAGTTGAAGTCTCAGCTGTGTACCCTTCCCCCCAAGAGCAGGAGACAGTAAAGCAGGAGTCGAATTCTTTACCTTTGTATATTTGAGACAGCACATGTAGTATGATGTGGAAGTTGGGTCTAGGAGAGAATTTTTTTTTTATTCCCTGTATTTCATGATCTTCCTTTCTGCTAAACTTTTCTCAAAACACACAAATGAGCAATCAAAAAGTACTCCCACTGACCGTAGTGAATTTAGTGAAATTTAAGGAAATTTACACAGGGAGGGCAGAAAGAAGGGGTAATGTTACAGCAAAGTCTTCAACTGGATGCAGAAGTATTTGACTTTAGATCCAAGCTGACCCATGAGTAAAGAGCAGGACCAAGATTTGGTACCTGGAACACTTACTATTAGAAAAGGGCACTTGTATTTTAAACCATGAAACTACCTAGGGCAGATCTACTAACATGACCCAAGGCTATTAAAGTCCACCAATCCTAAGAGAATTTTGAAATTGGGTATTTTATTTCTTAGTGTGAGATAATTACATTTATTTTTATCAATGAATTTATCAGAGATTATAATTGATTTTGTGTCATTTAATTTTTCCCTTAAAAAGGAAATTAATATCATCTTAATAAAACAAAAGAATTTGTGTGTGTGTGCGCGCGCGCGCGCGCGTGCGCGCACGCACGCGCACGCATGGGTTTGGATTTGATGCACATGCGTGTGCATGTACATAGGGTTCCCTTGGATCCCAAAAGATAGTGCTAGATACCCCAGAGCTATAGTTAAGGCAGTTGGAAGGCATCTGATGTAGATGATACAAGTCAAACTCCTTCTGTCCCTTCTGCAAGCATCAAACAATCATAACTCGTGAGCCAACTCTCTAGCCTAGGAAAAACTTACAAAAAGAAAATTTAAAACAAAAAACAATGACAGAATAAATAAAATAGGAAAAGTAGACATTCGATAAAATTCAAAACTTATACTGGATAGACCAAAAAAGGAAAAACAACAAAAAAAGCAAAAACAAAAGAAAACAAACAACTAAAGCAGTGTCAATCCAGAAACAAGCCCAACAACGAGAACTTCCTCTGACGTGTTTCAGGAAGGACAATGATAGAAAATTAGTTAAAAGATAGTAAGAACTTGTGAGGGAAAATATCACCATGGCTACTGATAACATCTAGATAAAAATAAGACTAGTTAGAGCAATCTGATAGAAAATTCCTCAGGGAGCCGTCTGTGACCAACTATCAGCACTGACTCTAAAGCCCAAATAATGAAAGTCACACATTCTGGCATAAATAGCAGACTAGACTGGAGAAAGTTTAAACAACCTTAGTTTTTAAAAAGAAAGGTATTTCCTAGAGGAAAAAGGTAAAATTGCTCAATAACAAGGAAAGAACGTTGCTGTAACAGGAGCCAGCACACCTGGAAAACTTAACATTAGACTAACATGAACCATTAGTCATCTCCAGATGAATTTAGTCCGTTGTGGAAAGTGAACTGACTAAAACCATGAGATCTGAAACAGTTTGCAAACACGGCCTTGGTTTTCCTCTACCAGATCTCCCCTGGTCACCTCTGAGCCTGTCTTCTGATTAATGGGTAAGAATCTCCAGAGACCAACTCTTTGATAACCCCTCCCCAAGTATACGCAGAGTGTCATTTCCAGCATTCATCTTGAGAATTTCCTACATGTGTAATATGTTTTGATCAAAGCCATCCTTATTCCCTCACCGACAGCTTGTCTGTTATCCCCCAACAAATTTCCCCTCCAAACTTTATGTGCTTTGGTATTTTAAGTCACTGAGTGCACTTAATGTATGAGTTTAGGCCCATCTACTGGAGTTTGGGTAGTCTCTCAGACAGTGCTTTCCAGAAGAAAACTGACTGTCCCTCTCACACCAGCTATCAGTTGCCAATGACTCTTCAGCTACGGGTGGGACTTCAGAGCACCCCTAACCTTTCTTCTGAGATATTGTTTGGCTTGAACTTCTGCAAGTCTTTCACTTGTCATAAATGCTCCACGTTCATATGTGCTACTGTAATAGTCATTCAGCACATGTGAGTTGGAGTCGTAGGACATGAAGAAATCAAGATAATTTGTGGTGATATATTGTGTACCCTAATAAACTTGCTTGGTGATTAGAGGACAGAGCCAGTCACTAGATTAGACATAGAGGTCAGGCAGTGGTGGCACACACCCTTAATCCTACTACTCTGGAAGCAGAGATCTGTCTGGATCTCTGTGAGTTCAAGGCCACACTGGGAACAGACCTGGGCATGGTGGAACACACCTTTCATTTCAGCACTTGAGATCTCATGCCTTTGCTTGAGAAGCACACACGCCTTTAATCCCAGGAAGTAATGTGGCAGGACACAGAAATGTCTACAAGGTGTGAGGAAACAGGAACTCACGCTCTTAAGACTGAGGATTTTACAGAGGTAAGAATGTGGCTGGCTCCCAGGCAGTAGGACGGGTACCTGTCCCTGGTCATGAGCTGTCTTTTTGGAGCCTAGGGCCTATGGTGAGACACTTTGTGCAGCCTTGGCGCAGGGAAGAGGGGCTTGGACCTGCCTCAACTGAATGTACTGAACTCTGCTGACTCCCCGTGGAAGACCTTGCCTTGGGGGAAGTGGGAATGGGGGGGTGGGTTGTGGGGGAGGGCTGGGGGGTGGGAGGAGGGAGGATGGGGGAATCTGTGTTTGATATGTGGAGTGAATAGAGGATCTCTTAATAAAAAAAGAAAGAAAAAAAAAGAAAGAAAGAAATGAGACTATGGGATGACTCATCCCTAACAGGCTTGAGGGCCAGCTGGCCCAACCAAGGAAAAAAGATACTTTCTGAGAGCCAACATGGGTCTGCCTGATGGTCTTAGCAACAGCAGCTGAAACATGATCTGGAGATGACCTGGACCAATGAGAGGCAGCCATGTCACACCAGCAGATGCATATTCATCAGACCTCCCCCCAGGGTGGAGTGGAGGGTATATAAGGCTTGCCTCTTCCTGAATAAAGTGAGCTTGTTGTTTTGACATTCTCCCAGAGTCTGCAAGGTTTGACTCTGCGCCTACTTGGCCCCCTCCCCCAAAGGGAACATCAGCATAGGATCCTGCTAACTGAGACCAGCAAATAGATTACTGAATAGATAATGAAAAACAAACAAAAAGAACGTGGCTGGCTTGTTCTGTTTTTCTGATCTTTCAGCTTTCACCCCAATATCAGGCTCTGGGATTTTTATTAATAAGACCTTTTAAGATTCATGATACGTAGATCCACGCGGAAGCTTCTCCCTACTGACCAGCTTTCATGCTAGAGTGTTCTATGTATACTAGCAGATGAGGAAATTAATCATAAATCTTACTCAGTTGTTTACCCTGCAAGCTACAGTAACGACAAGCCAGCCAAAATACAGGGACGGGTGCAATAGTGCGGTGAATGTTACAGGAGTAACAAACCAGTTTCTGGTTATATTTAAGGCCCACTTCACAATATGCAACTCATGCCCGACACTGTTATTGGGATCAAGAACTTGTGGCTAGAGAGATCATAGGCACCAGGGAGAATCTATTACTATTATTCTGATAAATAGATGCACTGTTGAACAGACCCCTAATGACTTATTATTATACCATAGACTGCTGCATCTCTCAACCGTCACCAGAGAAGCTTCTTTCTGCAATATATAGAGATTGAGACATGGACACCAACTGATCCATATGCAGAGATTAAGAGTTTGCAGAATTTTTAGCCCCAGCGGCTCATCTATAGCATCCCATCCTCACACAGCCTATGGATTATTGTGAAAGAAGGAGCAGAGGAAATGAAAGATTCAAAGATGGTGGGCATACACCCCTTGATTTTGGTGGATAGGGTCTCTCAATGCTTTGTGGCTCTATGATTAGGGTGGATTGGCTGTGTATCAAGCCTTAGAATCTCCCTGTCTCTGAGTCCCCTAAACTGAGCTTACATGTGTGCACCATGATACCCAGCCTTTTAGAGGTTGGATTCAGGCCCTCGTGCTTACATGGCAAGGTTTTTACCAACTGAGGTATCATCTCATATCCCTAATTTTTAAAATGTACTTGTGTTAAATTGGTCAGATTTCCTTTTATAGTGAAATACCTGAGGTAATCACCTTAAAAAGCGGAGAATTTTATTTTGCCTTACAGTTTTGATCCATGGTCTTTTGGACCTGTGGATTTGGGTTTATAGTGTCATAGTACATCATGGAGAGTGAAAGATGCATACCACCTAATGGCACTCAGAAGGGCAGGGAGGTGGGAAGTGACAGTTGTCCTATTTTCTAGAAGAATGTACCCAAAATGTTTTAACTTCCTTCAATACATCCTAAAGGTTCCACCACTTCCAACAACATGCTGGGCTGGCAACCAAGCTTTCAACACTTGGGATTTTCAGAGACTAAGATGCAGTTCAGGGTACCTGTGATGGTTAGTGTTGTCAAGTTAACAGGTTCTAGGACCACAGGGGAGATGGGCCTCTGCATATCCTGGACTGAATTGACTGTGTTAAAGGCAGTAGGAAGACCTGCCCACTATGGATCTTGGGAGCTGTTCTTGGTAAAATTCCCAAAAGTTCCCATCTTAACTTACTTGCATTTCATTTTATTTTTGTTGCTGTAATAAAATACTCTGACAATAAGCAACTTAGAGGAGAAAAGATTTACTTGGCTTCTAACTGCAAGTTATAGTCCATTATAACAAAGGAACAAGGCAGCAGGAATTTAAAATATCTAGTTACATCATATTCACAGTTAAGGGCAAAGAGAAACACATTCACTTAGTACTCAGTATACTTCCTTTCCTCTTACGTAGCCCAGGTCACTTAACTGGAGAATGGTGCATCCCACTTTCAGCCTTGACATTTTCACATCAGTTAAGGCAATGAAGACAATCCCCAACAGCCCACAAGCCAACATGATCTAGACAATGTGTCATTGAGACTCTCTTCCCAGGTGATTCTGCATTGTGTCAAGTCAACAGTTCAAATTATTCATCCAATTAAGCTTAGTGGCAAGATTTAGTTCTTACTACTTGAACCTCTCAGTAGTGTTTGACATGATGATTATGCTTCATTAGGAGTCCATTGTATAATTTCTTTATTTCACCTGGGTCCATAAATGGGAATAAAGCCTATAGTGTAAGGAGTCATGCAGTTGTACCTTAAAGTCCTTTAGTTTCTGGGCAGAATTCCCCAAATAGGGATTTACTCATAAAGGTTATCTCACAAAGACTATGTTCCTTTTTTTTTTTGGGGGGGGGGATATATTTAAGGACACTAGGTCTGGAATAAGACTGTTGGGGATTCCAGGGAGGCTACCTGGAAAACAGGACCCCTAGAAAGACATGGGGATCGCCCAATGACGGAGAAATGGATGAGATCTACAGGAACAGTCTGGACGTGAGTGGGGGTAATGAGGGGCGAGGGGCAAGGGAAAGAGAACTTGGGGTATTAGGAGATCCCAACTGGATCAAGAGCAGAGAGGGAACACAAGGAATGTTCATGGTAAATGAAGACCACATGAGAATAGGAAGAAGCAAAGTGCTGGAGAGGCCCACAGAAATCCACAAAGATGCCCCCACAATAGACTGCTGACAATAGTCGAGAAATATCCGGATCTGACCTACCCTGATGATAGGATGACCAAACAACCTAATTTTCGTGCTAGAAACCCCATCCAGTGACTGAGGGAACTAGATGCAGATATCCACGTTCAGACCCTGGGTGGAGCTCCGGGAGTCCAATTGGCGAGAAGGAGGAGGGTTTATGTGAACAAGAGTTGTTGGGCCTGGAGATGGATGGAATACAGGGACAAGTGGCCAGACAAATGGAAACACATGAACTGTGAACCAATGGCTGAGGGGCCCCTAACTGGATCAGGCCCTCGGAATGGGTGAGACAGTTGATTGGCTTGATCTGTTTAAGGAGGCATCCAGGCAGTTGGACCAGGTCCTGTGCTCAGTGCATGAATTGGCTGTTTGAAACCCGGGGCTTGGTAGAGACCCTTGGCTTAGCCTGGGAGGAGGGGACTAGACCTGCCTGGGCTGAGTCCACCAGGATGATCTCAAACCTCAGGGGAGTCTTTGCCCTGGAGGAGATGGAAATGGGGGGTGGCTCAGGGGAAGGGGGGGGGGGCGGGAGGAGGGAGAACGGGGGAATCTATGGCTGATATGTAAAGTTGAATTATATTGTAAAATAAAATAAAATAAATTTTAAAAAAAGACTGTTGGGGATTAAATTATTAACAATACATTGTGAAATTTTAAATTATCCTGCATTTTAAGGAAACAAGTTAAAAATTATTTGTTTATTTAAAATGTATTATATCCTTTCCCTTTCCATCTCCTCCCTCCATGTCCCTCATTGCCCTATTCCATCTCAAATATATGGATTCTTTTTCTTTAATTACCATTGTCGTGTACACACACACACGCATACAATCTGCTAAGTCCATTTAGTGTTGCTTTTATGTATATTGCTTAGAGCTGACCACTTGATATTGGATAACCATTTAGGAGTTCATCCCTGCGGAAGACTCTAATTGGACTTACAGTCCACTCAACATAAGGAAAATCATTCCTTATACTGTAAACCTAACCCTCTACCTACAGCTAGGGAGGTCCTAATGTTAGAGGAGACGGTAGTACTGCCACTTTCTTAATAGTTTTACTTTTTTTTGAGTTAAAACAATTCTTTTTTTCTTTTTATTTATTCTTATCTCATACAAAGCAATCCTTTCCCTCAATTTCTCCCAGTCCTTCTCCTGACCTGCCCTCTCTCCCAGATCCACTGGTCTTCCATTTCGCTTCAGAAAAGAGCAGCCCCCCCCCCCCCAGTGTTATCAACTGAACATAGCCTAACAAGATGGAATAAGACCAGGCACAAACCCTCATATCAAGACTGGACAAGGCAACACAGTGGGAGAAAAATGATTCCAAGAGCAGTCAAAAGAGTCAGAGACACCCATACTCCCATGATTAGGAGTCCCACAGAAACACAAAGTTAAATAACTGCAGCATATATGCAGAGGACCTAGCTCAGACCCATGTAGGCTCCATGATTGCTGCTTCAGTCTTTTTGAGCCCATATGAGCTCTGGTTAGTTGATTCAGTGGGCCGTGTTCTTGTGGTGTAAAAGCTTTGCCTAATGTTTGGGTGTGGATTTCTGCATTTCCTCCTATCAGCTGCCAGAGGAAGCATCTCTGATGACTATTTGGCTAGGCATTGATCTATGAGTATAGTAGAATGTTGTTAGGAATCATTCCATTGACTTTAAAAAAAAATTTTTTTTTTTGGGTTAGAAGTGTTTGGTTCTACCCTATGTCTCTGAGCCATCCAGTCCTGTGTCATGCATGGGTTCTCTCATGTGGTTTGGGCCTCAACTTAGATCAGTCATTGGCTGGCCACTCCCACAAACTTTGAACACCAATGCCCTAGCATATTTTGTAGGCAAGACAGGTGTGGGTTGAAGGTTTTATGGCTGGGTTGATGTCCCAGGCCCACTACTGGAAGCCTTGCCTGGTTACAAAAGTTTGCCTCTTTAGGCTCCATATCCTCCATTGTTAGGAGTCCTTGCTAGGGTCACCCTCATAGGTTCCAGGAAGTTCCCATGCACTAGGTTTCCATATCACCCTCTAAATGCCCACCTATTCCAGTAGTCATTCTCTCTCCATCCCTCCTTGCCTCACCCAATTCCTCCTGTTCTCATTTTCACCTGTCTCCAGTCCACCAGAAAAATATATTCTACTTCTCCTTCCCAGGGAGATCACGTATCTCCCTAGAGCCCTCCTTGTTACTTAGCCTCTCTGGGTCTGTGGACTGTAGTGTTATGATCCTTTACTGAACAGCAAATATCCACTTATAAGTGTTTACATATCATGTTTGTCTTTCTGAATCTGGATTACCTCACTCAGGATGATTTTTTTCTAGTTCAATTTGACTGCAAATTTCATGATGTCATTTGTGTCTAACAGTGGAGCAATACTCCATCTTGTAAATATATCAAAATTTCTTAATCCATTCTTCAGTTCAAGGACAATTAGATAATTTCCAGTTTCTTGCTATTATGAATAAAGCTTCTATAAACATACATGAGCAAGTGTTCTTATGGTAAGTTGGAGCATCTTTTGGGTATATGTCCAGGAGTGGTATAACTAGGTCTTGAGGTAGATCAATTCCCAGTTTTCTGAGGAACCTCCATATTGATTTCCACAGTGGCTGCTGAAGTTTACACTCCCATGAACAATGGAGGAGTGTTCCCCTTGCTCCACATCCTCACCAACATGTATAGATGTAACCAACAATCTTATTAAATAAGAAACACAGAGCCAATGTAAAGATAAAAGCCCAAGAGGTCAGAGCTAAGAGCCTTACCCGCTTGCTGCCAGCTAGCCTCTTCAGCCAAGAGACCTCTCTGAAAAAGGGGAGTTACTTCCTGTGTGTTTGTCTTATAAAGACTTCCTGTTCTGCCTTCTCATTGATTGTAAACCCAAACACATGACTGTCTCCTCACTGCCTGTCTGTAGGTCACTCCAGGTCTTCTATGGTTGGTATTGAGATTAAAGGTGTGTGTCTCCAATGTTGGCTGTATCCTTGAACACACAGAGATCTACCTAGTTCTGCCTACCAAGTGCTGGGATTAAAGGTGTGCACCAACACCGCCCTGGCTTTCGCTATGGCTTGCTAATAGCTCTGACCCCTAGGCAACTTTATTTATTAACATACAAATAAAATCACATTTCAGTACAAATAAAATACCACTATAAACATGAGCTGTCACTTGTGTTATTGATCTTAGCCATTCTTATAAGTGTAAGTTCTTATATTTTTGGTTTTCATTTCCCTGATGGCTAAGGATGTTGAACATTTCTTTAAGTGTTTCTCAGTCATTTCAAATTCCCCTATTCATAATTCTCTGTTTAGATCTGCACCCCATTTTTGTAATTGGATTGTTTGGTTTGTGATGTCTAGTTTATTGAGTTTCTTATGTAGTTTGGATATTAGCCCTCTATTGGATGTACAGTGTGAAAACCTTTCCTATTTTCTAAATAGGACTAGGCAGCTATTTTTCCTATTGACTATGTCTTTTGTCTTACAGAACTTTTTCAGTTTCATTAATTCCCATTTATTAACTGATAATCTTAGTTCCCATGCTATCAATGATCTGTTTAGGACATTGTTTTTTTGTGCCAATTCATTCAAGGCTATCCTCCACTTCTCTTTTATCAGGTTCAGTGTGTCTGGTTTTCTGTTGAAGTCTTTGATCCACTTGGACTTTAGTTTTGTGCAGGGTGATAGACATGGATCTATTTGCAATCTTCTACATGCTGACATCCATCACCATTTGTTGAAGATGCTTTCTTTTTTCCCTTGTGTATTTCTGGCTTCTTTATTAAAAATCAGGTGTCCAGAGGTGTGTGGATTTACATCAATGTTTTTGATTTGATTCCACTAATCAGTGTGTCTGTTTCTATGCCAATTCCATGCTGATTTTATTATTATAGCTCTGTATTATAGCTTGAAATCAGGGATGATGATACCTCCAGAGTTCTTTTATTGTTTAGGATTGCTTAGCTTTCCTGTTGTTGTTTTTTTCCCATGTGGAATTGACTATTGTCTCTTCAAGGCCTGTAAAAAATTGTGTTGGAATTTTTATGGGGATTGCATTGAATCTGTGGATTGCTTTTTGGTACGATGGTCATTTTTACTTCATTAATTCTACTGACCCATGAGCATGTTGATCCATGAGTATGGGAGACCTTTCCATCTTCTGATATAATCTTCAATTTCTTTCTTCAAAGTCATGAAGTTTTTGTCATACAGGTCTTTCAATTGCTTGGTTTGAGTTACCTCAAGATATTTTATATTATTTGTGGCTATAGTGAAGGGTATGGTTTCCCTGATTTCTTTCTCAGTTTGTTTGTCATTAGTGTATAGGAGGTATACTGGTTTTATTGAGTTAATCTTGTATCCAGTTACATCACTGAAGGTGTTTGTCAGCTATAGGAGTTCCCTGGTATAATGTTTTTGGGGAGGGTCATTTATCATATCATCTAAGAATAACAGTATTTTGATTTCTTCCTTTTGGAATTGTATCCCCTGATCTTCAGTTGTTGTATTGCTCTAGCTAGAACTTAGAGTAGTATATTGAATAGATATGGAGAGAGTGGAGAACTTTGTCTTATTCCTGATTTTAGTGGAATTTCTTTCTATTTAATTTGACATTTTCTTTTTTTTAAATAATTTATTCTATTTTATTTTACAACATAATTCAACTTTACATATCAGTCAGAGATTCCCCCGTTCTCCCTCCTCCCGCCCACCCCCGATTTCCATCTCCTCCAAGGCAAAGACTCCCCTGAGGATTGAGATTGACCCGGTGGACTCAGCCCAGGCAGGCCTAGCCTCCTCCTCCCAGGCTGAGCCAAGGGTCTCTACCAAGCCCCAGGTTTCAAACAGCCAACTCATGCACTGAGCACAGGACCCGGTCCAACCGCCTGTATGCCTCCCAAACAGATCAAGCCAATCAACTGTCTCACCCATTCCGAGGGCCTGATCCAGTTGGGGGCCCCTCAGCCATTGGTTCACAGTTCATGTGTTTCCATTTGTCTGGCCACTTGTCCCTGTATTCCATCCATCTCCGGTCCCAACAACTCTTGCTCACACAAACCCTCCTCCTTCTCGCCAACTGGACTCCTGGAGCTCCACCCAGGGCCTGACCGTGGATATCTGCATCCAGCTCCCTCAGTCACTGGATGGGGCCTCTAGCACGACAATTAGGGTGTTTGGCCATCCTATCACCAGGGCAGGTCTGATCGGGCTATTTCTCGACCATTGCCAGCAGTCTATTGTGGGGGCATCTTTGTGGATTTCTGTGGGCCTCTCCAGCACTCTGCTTCTTCTTATTCTCATGTGGTCTTCATCTCTCACGAACATTCCTTGTGTTCCCTCTCTGTTCTTGATCCAGTTGGGACCTCCCGCTCTCCCAAGTTCTCATTCCCTCGCCCCCTGCCCCTCACCACCCCCACTCACGTCCAGACAGTTCATGTAGATCTCATCCATTTCTCCGTCATTGGGCGATCCCCGTGTCTCTCCTGGGGTCCTGCTATCCAGGTAGCCTCCCTGGTGTTGTGAGTAGCTGTCCAGTCATCCTTGTTCCACCACTAGTATTCTCCTATGAGTGGGTACATACCATGTTTGCCTTTCTGAGTTTGGGTCACCTCACTCGGGAGGATTTTTTCTAGATCCCTCCATTTGCCTGCAAACCTCATGATGTCGTTGTTTTTCTCTGCTGAGTAGTATTCCATTGTATATATGTACCACAGTTTATTTATCCATTCTTCGGTTGAAGAGCATCTAGGTTGTTTCCAGGCTCTGGCTATTACAAATAATGCTGATATGAACATAGCTGAGCAAGTGCCCTTGTGGTATGATTGAGCATTCCTTGGGTATATGCCCAAGAGTGGTATAGCTGGATCTTGGGGGAGATTGATTCCCAATTTTCTAAGAAAGCGCCATATTGATTTCCACAGTGGCTGTACCAGCTTGCATTCCCACCAACAGTGGAGGAGAGTTCCCCTAGCTCCACATCCTCTCCAGCATAAGGTGTCCTCAG
>CABHPQ010153819.1:0-15160 GCA_902168405.1 Peromyscus aztecus
GAATTGTACAACACCACATCCTTCATATACATTACTTAGAAATACTACATCTCTACCATTGACAAAGTGGCCTAAGAGTCTTTGTCTTCTTCCTTAAATCTATGTCTTATCCCTCATTCCATGGAATAGTATCTGGGTCCATTGACCTCTTTCCTGTTTATTCAAAGTCTTTGCTCTATTTGTGCCTTGTACTTTGAATTCATATGTCCCTCTCATTGTCTGAGTTTTCCTTTAAGTGTACCTTGGGTAACTTTGGTGGTGGGTATGCTGTGATATTCAGAGTTATTTTCTCACATATGTGTGTAACAGGCAAGAAACTGTGCTCGATGACTTCTGTTTGCACATGAGAATGCATTTTGTGCCATTACACAATCTTTAGGGGCTATGATACAGAAGCACTACACCAGCAGGAATGGAGGATATTGCTGTATGAATAAAAGTGCTTTATTGCTTTGTTCACAGGAAACAGCTGCTGGTTAACATATGCCTCCTGATCTTGATTGATTGTAGAATGACACAGTGAAAATTGTGGCTGTGATCATTTCAGAGCACTGGGTGAAGTAAGGGCTATCAAATGAAATAAACCTGGCTTTATCACACTCAACATTTCTGGCTCTTGGGGTAAAAAAATGGAAGATTTTTACAACAAGATTTTACAGCTCTGCTAATGTGGGTGTAACATGGCTTTATTAGAGCTCCCTAAGGAGAACACCTCAGCAATATCAACAGTGCCTCAGAGTCACATCCTATTACCTTATGTTATACATTTTATTGTCAAAAAACAAAGGTCTCAATGTAGGCAAGCAGGAAGAAAGAGTATAATAAGGACAAATTCAAGAAACACATGGTTCAGAATTCATGAGATTTGTTGACTGATTATAATCATAAAATTGAGAGACAAAGAGAAGTCTAAACTACACCCAGCATTCCCACTTTAGGAACCTCATGAAACTACCCTAAAAATGTCCATAATAAGGTATAAGTTCTACACTGATTCACTACAGTGAGTGGTTCCCTTCATGAAATCCACATTGATGTGTAGTGGGTAGCCATTCCAGCTTTGATCTGGAAGTTCCAACCCCCACTGAGGCTTCGGTAACTGTCACACTTACAAAGGAGGGGCCAAGAGAGGACCCTGAAGACCCGACATCCAGATGGGCCAGCTCTCTCTGTTCCTGGACCCTGGATGGTGGAGGTTGACCGAGCAGAGCTCCAGAGAACACAGCTGGACTGTGATACACCTTCCCCAGACCCTGCAACCTACCTATCCCTTCATTTGTAAGTTACACCACTAATAAACTTTCCTTTTAACTACATGAAGTGGCCTTAATAATTTCACCAATATTGATGTGTTCAGTAAATTGCATGGGAAGGGGATCTGGAACTCAAAGAAGCAGAAATAATAGTATGGTTACTACAGAAACCAGAAAAATAGAAATGATCACATTAAAGAACATTAAGTTGAAAATTCAGAAGCGCTGAGAAATGAAGCTTGTAAATAACGGCATGAATGGTGGTGGAGGGGTACTAGAGGGAGAATGAGTGAAATATCTGAGTTGCAGAATAAGGGAAACAAAGCAGTGAGGGAAAAAGAAGCCAATGGGATGGATTTGTTAGCTAGATTTGAATGGCATTGATTTAATGTAAAAATACAATAAGTAAAAAAGCTAATTAGGGAGTAACAATTGAACTCCTCAGAAGAATAATGCTAGAAATTTCATAACAGATTTCTATTGATATATTATGTGAGAATTGTGGTATGTACTGTACATATGTTAATAATCTTATCATTGCAAGAAGAATTTGAATGCAGATGGTAATATACTAATCACAATTTACTTAATAGGAAGAAGAATCTTCCTACCTCTTCAAGCCTAAGACTTAACTTGTGAAAAACTACTACAGCGTCTATGATCATGGGAAAGGCTGGTAATGTGCAAAATAACTAAAATAACTATCTGATGGTTCCTGGCAAAGAAGGGTGCATGAGAGTTTGTGCATGTAAGAAGAGAGAGAAAGAGAGAGAGAGAGAGAGAGAGAGAGAGAGAGAGAGAGAGAGAGAGAGAGAAAGGGAGGGAGGGAGAGATCCCTTTTCTTTATTCAGTAGCAAAAGAGAGAGGGGGCATGCTTTAGACTTTGAAAGAGTGGAATGAATTTAACTGGTAATACAGGTATTGGGAAAATAATTACATGTTTTTGGGAGCATTCATTTTTCTAGGAGATATAAACATGCTATCAAGGGGTTAATGCAGAAACTCACAATGAGTCAAAATGAAAAGAATAGATGTCTATGGAGTACTCAGCCATAAATGGGATATCTATATCATACCACTTCCTCTTCAAGGTTCAGTGACCATTGCAGAAGAGGCGTTTGAAAGAGTGAGGTCTAGAGGTCTGGAAAGACTAGACAGGAACAGTGTCTTCTGGATATGATAGGACTGTTGCATTTATGAACTCATGATAGCTATGGTTGCCTGCACAAGACCTGTACAAGATCAAGGCAGTCAACATTACAGCACAGAAAGGGGACGACCTTACTACCCCTACTCCTCACTGAGGAAGTATTAACAGTTGATGGCTACTGGGGGAAGAATAAGTTTCCTCTAGGGATATAGCCTCTCCTATGCTTTACCTTGCTCCATTCCACCATACTAATGTGTATACAGGCAGAAGAAATTGGACTCTATGGATTATTAAAACAAACAAGCAAAAAAGAGAACATAAAGTTGGGAGGGACTTATGGAGGACTGGAAATGATCTGGGAGCAATTAGATAGAGTAGTAAAGATATACATGCTCAAAATACTGTGTATGGGTATATACAATCCCCAAAGAATTAATGAATATGAAATCAGCAAGGCCGTTATTACTTTTATTCTTCACTTAACTAGTATGCAAACACATGTTAGAGATATGAATGATCCTTTGACCTTCCTGTTGTGTCCTGCAAGTATAGGCCTCTCATTATATTATCTCTGTCTGTTAATTCCTTTGGTGAAAGGACATCATTCTTCTATGTGCTTTGCATTTAAGCTTTTGCTGTCTCTCTCTGTCATTTATGTGGTTATGTATATTTTGGGTTTTTATTCTGCACTTACCCACACCCTTTGCTGATGACTTATGTTCTATTATAATTCTCTAAATTTTTAGAGCCTTTCTGAATCTGATGTTTGTTTAATAATGTTAATAATTATTATTATTAATAATAACAACAATTAATATAATTATGTAATGCTTGAACTGTTATTGTAGCCTGATGATCTCAGCAGTGATTACACACTGAGGGAGTGATTCCTCCCTCCAGGATCTATCAATACCCAATAGTTCAGAGGCAGAGGGATATGACAGTCCTATCATATCCAGAAGACATTGTTCCTGTCTAGTCCTTCCAGACCTCTAGACCTTACTGTCTTTCAGGCCCCTCTTCTGCAATGGTCACTGAACTTTGAGGAGGAAGTGGTATGATATAGATATCCCATTTATGGCTGAGTACTCCACAGACATCTATTCTTTTTATTTTGACTCACTGTGAGTTTCTGCATTTACTCCTTCCTTGAATGATTGTTGATATGGCTGGTTTTGCTTTGCTTGGCCCAGCACAGGTAACTATTGTTGTGAGTTAATGACTACACTGGTGGCCATGAGTCTAGAGAATGGTACTTCACAGGTCTTCACCCTTTCTTATGGCTCTTACATACTTCACAACCCTCTTCCTTAATGTACCCTGAGACTTAGAGGATGTGGTGAGTAATCGTCATCGTCAACTTGACACAGATGGGCAGAAGAAAGTTCAAATGAAGTATTGCCCCTGTGAAACTGCCATGTGAGTATGACTGTAGGGCATTTTCTTGATTGTTGATTGATGTGAGTAAGCACAGTCCACTGTGGGTGGTGCCTCTCTTGGGCAGGTGGACCTGGGCTGTATAAGAAAGGTAGTTGAGGCTGGGCGGTGGTGGCACATGCCTTTAATCCCAGCACTTGGGAGGCAGAGGCAGGTGGATCTTGTGAGTTTGAGGCCAGCCTGGACTACAGAGTGAGTTCCAGGAAAGGTTCCAAAGCTACACAGAGAAACCCTGTCTCAAAAAAAAAAAGAAAGAAAAAAAGAAAGGTAGTTGAATACAAGAGACCAAGAGCTAGCCCATAAGAAGAGTTTCCTCATGGACTGTGGGGAAACGTGCCCCCACTTTTTCCCCAGGGTACTCTTGAGGAGAGAGAGATAAGAGATATTAGGTAGGAAGATAGAGGGAAGAGAAACAGATAGAAACACAGAATAGCCTCAGGAGGGCCTGGATCAATATCCACCAGCCCCTTCTGTCTCTTCTAAAGTGCTATTTATAGGAATGCCAAGGGGTGGAGCAAAAGACCTCCCCCTAGCTTAGCCAAGTGTAGACCCTTCCAATTACCTAGTAAATATACACATGGTCAAGCAATCCTCTAAATGCAGCCCTGCTTGGTAAAGCAAGCACAGATCTAAGTAGGAAATCTTTGTGGGCCTACACATTTCCCCCTTCTTGATATAATAAAGCCCTCCCCCAGGCCCCTCAGATAGACACTGCCTGTCTTAGGTCATCCTTTTTGAATAATCTTCCTTACCTATCATGGAGATACACTTTCCATCAAGCATACTCTTCCTTAGGTTGGAAGCTATCAGGAAGAAAGTTGCCCATCTTTGACTGCTAGCCTCTGGCAGGAGGGGGTAAAGAACTTAACTCAGCTCTGACTCAGGTTCCTACTATGAGCTTGCAAATAGTTACAATGATCTTCACAGCTGCCACACCTCCCAGTAAAGGAGTAGAAAATAATAAAGTTGGAATATCCTTTTTGGAATGGGTCTAAGAAGACTACAGCAGTCTTAGTTGCACCAAGCCTTTTTCTAAATCAAAACTCTCACCTAACAGATGTTCAATAAAATTTTCAAGAGGTTATTTTGATTCCCAGGAGAAAACAGTCATCTCAAAACACTTCAAAGTATCCACTCAAGTAAACAAAAACCCATCCTAATTATAAAAACACTTTTAGCTGTTTAAGAAGCCCATATATACATGTGTTCCTACCACAGTAGTAGACTTTCTGTACAAGCTATCTCAATTGTTGGAGGCCTACCCCTTTGTGGGGGGCCTACCCCTCTCTAAACAGGAACAAAAGGAGTGGAAACTTCTAGGAAGAAGACAGAAAAGCTCCCCTAATTATGACACCTTAAGTTTTCCAGGGGCCACTGAGACCATAAAATTATGTTTTGAGCTGTCATAAAAAGTGTTCAAATATATCTGAATGTAGAAAAATAATAAAAATTTCAAGACACTGCTAATGTGATTGATTTAGTTTATCCTTTAAAAATTAATGTTACTTAATTTGTTCAGATTAGACAGATGTTAATGGAATAATAAAAACACTTCTAATATGAACATCACTATACAAACTTACATTCAATATTTACACTTACATTCAACATTTATACTTTTTACAAGCTTATATTCAATATTTATGCTTTTGACAAACATATTCAACATTTACTTATTTATACTTTTTACAAACTTATTTAGAAGAATCTCTTAATATCACTATACATATTTACAACTAACATGGATATCACTACCCTTATAATTTTTACAAACTTATATTCAAAAGGAAACTCTTTAGAACTATTTTACAAACTTTAGCACATATCTAGAAGAGATATCTTAAAATAACTATTATATTTTTCTTTAACAAGATAGGAAGTACACAAATAATTTCTAAAGTTTGGAGTTTATAGTCAGCTTTGATATCATTCTGAAAGTTTTCTTGAGAGTTTGAAGTCAGAGCCTAATTCATCAGTGGTTGATTGAAAGTAAAATTCCCTCTTCTTAATCTTTTAAAGCGGCTTTTTTAGATGCTATGAGCTCTTTCAATGATGCCATGTGTTTGATAGATTTTTATTAGTCTAATATTTCTGATAAGGTTATTTGTTCACAGAAACTGCTACTGTTCAAAGGAGTCAAGAACATCGATGTGTTGTTTTATTTATCGTGATTTTTTTTCTTTTTTCATTAGCTTACTCTGAGGAAGAACATTTTCATGATTTAGTATTTTTGCTTCATTCATTAACTTTTCAACCCCTGATCCCATTTTACTAGTAGCTGTAGTACACTTTGATCATGAGTCATTCAGCTCAGACTGTAGTTATAACTTTTCAACCTTCAGTACTTGGCACATTTTTCTTATTCTCACAAACATCAGTGCATTCATCAAGCAAGCATTCTAATTTAGTACTGTTTTCTTGTAGGGAACTTTAAAGTGAAGTGACTCTATTTTGTAGGATAACTAGATTTTCTGGAGCTTGGTCCACATCTACAAAGCAGTCACTCCTTTCTGAATACATGCTTCCTTGTTCCCATTAGATTTGCAAAGGAATCACTCACTACAGGCTGCTCTTCAAAAGGCAAAGAACTTCTTTGATTATCCTCATTTGTCAAGGGTTTCAAAATGACTTGAGAAGCATCGTTAGCATTTTAATTGTCTCCTGACAGACATCAACTGTTTCTCATTTTCAGAAAGTAAAGCTAAGCTTTCTAGCAGTGCTTTGGAAAAATCGATGCTTTGAGCTGAAAAAAGGAGAATTTTTTGGACAACGCAGTACCTGCATCTCTGTTACAGACTATATTTCCCAAGCTGCCTCTATATCATCATGCTATTACAAACAAACTACATTTCCCATGCTTCATTTCTGTGTCCAGGAAAAAACTTACATTCACACCATCTGTATTCATGCTGAAGTCAAAATCAAGCTTCTGCTTTTACCATGGGAGATTTTCATCTTCTCTAAGCTTGCATTAGGATGCCTGTATTACTTTTTGACAGGTATACCTCTATAGTCAGATTCTTCACCTGGCACTGTTTCCAGAGCTGATTATATCCATCCACTCATGCACACTCCCCCAGGTGTTTGGTAAACCTTTGCTCCCCTGCCTTACTGGGTCAGTGAAAAAGTAAAGAGAGTACTTAAAAAACAAGCTTTTTTAGAAGGATTTTTCCCCCATAGATGTCCTGCTTGTCCCTGCTTGTCCCTTTCCCCAAGATACAGAGTCCCTGATGCCTTGGTCATTGGTCCAGCCCTCTGCTTTCTGTTCTGGGGGTAGGGGCTTATGTCCCCAGTTCTGTATGGTCAAATTTAATACTATCTTGAAGGGGAGACAGGACTAGCAGAGAGAATTTGCCATGTTCCAAGAGTTTTTTTTTCTGTGCCTATTAAAGGTGATTTTCCCATTCTGATAGAGGTTATTTCCAGGTGAATCTAAATGTGCTCTTATACGAACAAAAAAATCTGAGAAGTAAAATCTAAAAAGCTTCCAGTTTTTAAGAGAGAGAGATTACTAAGTTTTTCCTAAGACTTCTGTTCTCTAAACTTAGCTTCATGGCCAAGGAAACCAATTCTGATGGTACAATGTTTTCATACAGTGGCAATGTCAGTGGAGTGAAGAGTTTTATTTCATCCACATCCACCTCAGGGAAAATTCTTTGTCTGCCACTCAGGGCTTAAAGCTAGGCTATTCACAGGACAAATGCTTCCAGAAGAATCTTTTTCTGCCTATTTTCCTCAGAGTATTTTTTCATTTCTCTGATTCTTTCCCAGGAGTTTGTGTTCTTAGTCCCATAGTTGGAAAATCAAGGACATAGTTCCTCTGTCTTGTTGCTTTTCTTACCCTAAGTTTTTTCTTTACTATATTCCTATATTCTACCTTATATTTTTTCCTTAATTTTTATTGATAGAAGTTAAGGCAGAGAAAAAAAGAAAGAAACATAGATAAAGAGAGATACTCACTGCAGCCTCACTTTTCACTTTGGCATTTCTTTCAGGCACTTTACTTTCAATCCTGAGAATAAAATACCATTGCCTTTATTTTTAATTCTTTATTGGGTATGCCCCCTTTCAGCTGCAACTCCCCCTCTCTCCTTTTGGCAAGTTCCCTATCCCTGTTAAGGCACCATCTGTGGGGGAAAACACCCCCACTTTTCCCCCAGGGTACTCTTGAGGAGAGAGAGATAAGAGATATTAGGTAGAAAGATAGAGGGGGGAGAAACAGATAGAAACACAGAATAGCCTCAGGCGAGCCTGGATCATTATCCTCTGGCCCCTTCTGTCTCTTCTAAAGGGCTATTTATTAGAATGTCAAGGGGTGGAGCAAAAGACCTCCCCCTAGCTCAGCCACATGTAGATCCTTCCAATCACCTAGTAAACATGCATATGGTCAAGCAATCCTCTGAATGCAGCCCTGCTGGGTAAAGCAAGCTCAGATCTCACTAAGAAACCTTTGTGGGCCTCCACAATGGACTTTGCTTCAGTTCCTGTCTCCAGGTCCCTGCCTGGCATTCCTGCCCTTGCTTCCCTTCACAACTGACTGTGACATGAAAACATAGGCCAAATACACTCTTTCTTCCCTAGTTTTTTTTTTTTTTTGATCACAGCAACAGAAACCAAACTAGGGCAGAAGGGTATGTAACTAACATGTTTAAAGATGAACTCACACCATTACTAATTCTCTGCATCTTGGGTCACCATGACTCTGCCTTCACCACCATTCATCCTAAAGAGACACTTCTATGATTAAGGCTGGGGCTCCTTTTGTCTATGGGTATAAGCAATAAGTCCTTAGAGGAAAGCTTTTTGTTACTGTGTCTCTTTGATTAACCACCAGAAATACACTGCTCACATGAGCATACCACCTCCTCAGACCTGGGTTGTTTGCTAGGCTCATAGTACCAGGCACTACTCTGAATATACCTCTACCATGTAGTGGTCTTCAAATACAACCAGTGGGCAGTTGATTACTCTCACAGCAAAGAAGCTGCTATTTCACGGATAAGCATAGCTTGCTTTCCGTATGGTTTCTTTCCATTCCCTTCACAGTTAATCTCCCCATCCCATACTCTCATCTCCCCAACTCCTTTTCCTTCCTCCCTAGATAAACTTTCCCACCAGCAGTATTTCTGTTCTTTACTTTTTAAAAACCTATGCTCTACTAACCATCCCTGTGATAAGTTAGCCTTTCCATTACTCTCCTTTTATCCTGCTTTCCTCAGACACTCCAGGTTAGAAACAATGAATCACTGAGTCAAAGTTGTGGTCCTCATATGAGAGAGAATGTGTAGCATTTGTTCTTTGGGGCCTGTGATTATGCCACACAAAAAATGTTTTTCTAATTCCACATATTTCCCTGTAAATTTCATGGTTTTCTTATTTTTTATGGATGAATAATAGTTCATTGTGTACCACATCTTCATTGTCTGTTCATCAGTAGTTGGGCATCTGGTCTGCTTGCATTTCTAAGCTATAGTGAATAATGCAACACTTAGCATGCTTGTACAAATATCCCTCTTGTAGGGTATAGAGTTATTTGAAGATATGCTTGGGAGTGATTTAGCTGGGTTGCACGGTATCTTTAATATAATTTTTGGAGAAGCCTCCAGAATTATTTCCAAAATGTCTCTTTAAGGTTAGCAATTCTGAAGTAGCCTGTACTTCTACATACTTCATTTATTTTAGCATAGCTAACATTCCTATCCAAGCCAGCATTTGCTGTAAGATTGGTACACTTGATAATCAATATGCCGATTGAGCTAAGATGAATTTCCAAGTGGTTTTAATGTGCATGTCCCTAGTGGCTAAGGGTGTTGAGTACTTTTTAAGTGTTTACTAGCCTCTTCTTCCTTTGAGAATTTTGTTTGATTGTATAATAGGTAGAGCATTCTCATTCTGTGGACTTCTAAATTTATAATTATTCTGTGGCTTTGACATATTTGAATCATCTTAATTCACATTTTACACACACACACACATACACACACACAGAGAGAGAGAGAGGGGGGGGTTCTGTTTTGCGGGAGGGGATAGGACGATCTACATTTCCAAGCAGTCTCTTAAGAAATCCCCCTATTTCTACTTGCTTTTTCTTTAATCATACATGTGACTGCATTTTCTTCATGACCATTCTGTAGGCTAGCTTGTCAGACTCTGTCACCTAGACACATAAGCACAGAATCCTTCACCCATCACTCCTTTTACAGTCTGCTCCCAGGAAACTTTTGAAAACCCTCAAATTTTAAATTGTTCATATTTCTATTCAAAGCAGTAGTTCTCAATATTCCTAATGTTATGACACTTTAATGCAGTTCCTCATGTTGTGGTGACCCCAACCATTTTCACTGGTACTTCATAACTGTAATTTTGCTACTGTTATGAATAATGATGTAAATATTTTTGAACATAGAGGTTTACGAAAAGGGTCACAACCCATTAGTTGAGAATCACTGATTCAAAGTATTTCCCCTTTACTGAAATATCCCCATACTATTCATCGAATATTCAATTCCCAGCCATTTATTTTTCTTGTCCACTTTTCTTCATCTTTCCTACCTCTGTAAGTTTATTGTTAATTACTCATGATTCATTCATAGCAGCATGTTTCCAAGTGACAGATTTATTAGTTGCTTTTCTGATTCAGTCTTTGTGAAGATTCTAAGAAGTACAGACATATTTTTCCACCTTGACAAGCAACTTCGTTAAACAAATACTTTCACATCCATGATCTGAATATTTCTCATTTAAGAAATGGTAACAGTGATAATGGTCAATCCACTGGATTGCTGTGCTAATGAATGAAATGCTTCAGCTGCTGAGTTCTACACAGGCAGGTGGGAGTTGTACTTTTTTATTTTTGCATTTTCACATCCTTAATGCTGGCTTTTAATGAACAATCAATAAGTATTAAGTGAAATGAAAGGATAAAGTATTCACTCCCAGAAAGAGATTGTTCTCTGAAGGTTTTCTTTTCCTTTCTTTCTTTTTCCCACACTCCTCTCCTTCCCTCCTTTCACTGGCATGTCTTCTCAGTTCCACTTGCTACTGCTTCTACTTCTTTTGACAGCAAGGACTCTGCCAATAACTCCAAACTACTTTCAGATTCTTGATGAAGTCAACTTAGTCTGACATCCCCTTGAAGATAATCAACAAGGCTGCCAATGAATAAAGACTTCTAGTTGTTTTATTTCACTGGCTCATCAAAGACAATGGAAAGATCTAACTTTTCTGGGCATCAAAGAGCTGAATGAGCCTTCAAAAGATTGTGTAGAGTGGTGTGATTCAAACTTCATAAGTGGGGGAATCTCTGTTAGCACATTAGCAATAATAAGGAAAAGCTTATATCAAAATTAATAACCCCCTTTCCCAAGAAATTTTTGGAAAGAATTAAGGACATAAAATACTATAGTAGATTGTGTATGTGTATGTATGTGCATGTGTGCGTGCGTGTGTGTGTGTGTGTGTGTGTGTATGTGTTCCACCATCCATATCTATACAAGTTTAACCAATGTTAATTAATATATTTGTTTTACATTAAAACGAGCCACTCTTGATAATAAACCAGGACATATAGTCCAGTCCTTCAACTATAATATTAGATTTTGTTTGTTACTTTAATTGACCCTGAACATCTTTTCTTCAAAATTATCTGTTCACTCCATCTTATTATTTTATGAAAGTGATAACTTTTAGGAAGTGAAATTATCTGCATCCATGATAATATATTAATTAATTCATATATATTAATATAAATTAAAATTCCATGGATATAATTAGACCATGGTACCAAGGTAGTCATTTTTACTCTCCTATTGATTGTTGTCATTGACAGACCTTGGGGCTGACTGTTGTAGTGTACTTGACCCTGGAAGGACTTAGTTGATTCTAGGTTGAATTGAAATACTTTCACCCATATTTCTCAGCTGCTTTGAGAGATTAAAGGGTAACTCAGAATCTTAACCACAAGTTTGTTTTCACTTTTGTTTAATAGAAAAGTTGGGTTTTTATAAGTTTTATTTATTATGAGTACATACTCCAGCATTTTAAAGTAGCTGAATTTATGTTATATGAGACATTTTTAGCTGTCCAAACTGCTCCACCAAACAGACTTTTGGGGGACTTCAAACAGTCAGAGCCTTTGGATCTAAGCCATTTCCCCAAGGTAGCATCTACTCGGCATAAAGTGAGGGGTGAGTTGGCAGTTATTTTTTTGATTTGATCAGTGTAGCTAGTCTTAGCTTAATCTCCCTGCTGAATTAGCTGGTTTGGCTGTCTACAACAATCAAATAAGATGGATAATTGTTCAATTTTCTCTGCATACACTATACTATAAATACAGCTTAGAATGAACAGGACTAACCATACTACAGACAATGACTGACCATCCTTCTCTCCTAAAATTATCATGTGCTATCAATTGGTCAATTGTCCAAGGCCAGAGTGTTCTGTTGGTTTTTGTTTTGCTTTAATTTAACTTACTGTAATATAATTTAGCTTATTCAGAGATATTTAGCATGACATTGTAACCCAACTGTGAATCCAAAGATGTTTGAACTGAAAAATATCATATAAACAAGGCACTACCTGAGTTTCTGTTTCCGAAAACACAGCTGCTCATCTCTCCAGTCCATTGAACAGCTATGTTCCAAGAGCCACAACACAGTTGTACTGAAGGAGTATTAATATCTGTTGTTCATTTGCAATCTTTAGAGAAGGAGGACAGTGTGGTTTTACCAGTAATCTCCCAACCCAGTACCCTTAGCCAAAATGAGTTTCTCATTTTTAATGATGGTTCTAAATGATAAAAAGACTACCAAGTTATTATGTTTCTGTGAACAATGGGTCAAAGTTCATTTAAAAGTTTTCTTGCCCTTCTTGTGCAGTGGCCCATCAGGAAGGAGACTTTGATCAAAGCTGGTTTGTATTCCTTTTGGGAACCTTTATCTGATGGCTGATGAGAGGAGGGCAGTTAGGTGTAAAGTGACTTTGCCCATAAAAAACAACAGTGGCTTTGTTGTTTCATCTTGAGAAAGCCAGAGAAGCAAATGCCTTCATTTTGAAGAGCTGATGTGCTCAAATAACAGTAAGAGCAATCTGACTGCTGTTCTTCACACATTCAGCTCTGTCTACTGGCACAGTGCCTGTGAGGGTCCTATGGGAACTGGTGTCCAGACTAGAGATTCTATGAACAGTTTCATGCAGGACAGTAGTAGAATAAAACCTCACTGGACACTTGTGGCTACTTGATTGATTGATGAGAACCCTAGGACATTAGGAAAGCACATTCTGGGTATTTCTGTGAGAGCATTTCCAGAGACAATTGAAGCCTTAGGGGTGGAATTGTCTCTTGGGGGGTGCCTTTGGAGGGTATATTTCAGCCTGATCCTCCATGTTTCTGCTGTTTGATTCCTGACTCCTGTGAGATAAACAGCTTCTTACACAGAGTCCACAGCCATGATAGTCTGCTTGAGTCCTGTTCACCTTAGACTGAAATGATGAGCTGAAATCAATCTTTCCTCCTTTTAGATTATCCTGTACTCAGGTGTATAGTACAGCTACAAAGAGTTAGCAAAACACTGATTTTTTTTGTCTTAGTGTAAGAGAGAGAGAGAGAGAGAGAGAGAGAGAGAGAGAGAGAGAGAAAGAGAGAGAGAGAGAGAAAAGAAGAAGAAGAAGAAGAAGAAGAAGAAGAAGAAGAAGAAGAAGAAGAAGAAGAAGAAGAAGAAGAAGAAAGGGAGGGAGGGAGGGAAGGAGGGAGGGAGAGAGCATGAGAGAGAGAGCTATTAAATCCTACTCCCCATTTTTCTTTGTTGCTTATTTTGAGACATCTTCCTGTGTATCCCAGGCTGGCCTTGACTTACTGTGAAGCTCAGCACGATCCCACTCTTTTAATCTCTACCCTCCTGAATGTACCACAGTGCCTGGACCCAGAACTATTTCTTACTCCTTCAACTCTTGTTCCATTGCCCCTTTGACCAAAATGGGTTCAATACTGCATTATTTTTCTATAGTCTTTCCTACTAGTAACCTCCCCAGGTCCTCAAACAAATCACCAAACTCAACTTGAAACTACGAAGGCAAAGCTGGTATGATTTTTGTTTGTGTGTTTTATTTTTTAAGACAGGGTCTCACTCTGTAGCCCTGTTGGACCTGGTACTCACTATGTAGGCCAGTCTGGTCTCTGACTTACAGAAATCCACCTGCTATGTTTAGCTACTAATATGCTTTTACTTAATTTCAGGAGATGGTATCCATTCCCCAAAGACTTCAAAGGAACTTAATTTCAAACTCTTAAATATTAGAAAGGTTTTAGAGGTTTTAGTACAAGGTCAGTTGGAGTCAGAGCTATTGGCCTAAGGTGAGGCAGAATATCATTGTGGTAGATTCTGTGTCTGAGGATGTTCACCTCATGGAAACCATGAATGAAGCAACAGTAACAGGAAGGCAGGGCCAGGTATACCTTCAAAGGCATCCCCCAGAGACCCAGTTGTACCCACAAGTTTCAGTTGTTTAAGAAAATGCTTTTACAGAAATACACAGAGTTTCACCTTACTTCAGTCCTAGGCTTCTGTTGATTCAAGCAGGTTGACAATAATAGCCACAAGTGTTCTGTTGCAATCCACCTGCAGTAAGAAAAGAACCAAACAGCAGAAAAACACATTTCCCATTCTCTGTTGTATAAATCGAGGCCATTAAACCTTAGCTGACCTTACACCAGAAATTAAGTGAGAGACGTTTGGGTTTGAATTTCAGATCAGGGCTTCATTTGAAGAACATTCTGGTGGTAAATATTTTACCTTTCTTATCTTCATATATGTAAATTTCTGTGTGTTGGTCAATGGCAGGAAGTATGTAAGAAAAGAAGTTTTCTAGACTACCTGTATAAAACACATGACAACTAAGCTGGCATTCCCTAATTCTGTATGGATGGCACAGGGCACTGAATGGACATTATATTCCTTCTTAATGAGCCCAACAGCCCATCTTTCTACTCAACACCACCTTCGATTCTACCAAGGGGAATTGGTGGGAAAACCTCTTTATAACCCCGACTTCTTCAAACTCCAGAATCTGTAAATGGATCTGCTGATGTTTCATCCTGAAATTAAAAATTCTCCTGTAGGCTTGCAATTCAAAGTTAGGATGATCTTTATTGGAGCCTCTTGGGAATTTTCCGTGTCTCATGGAAACTTGGGGAAGCACTTATGCTTTCATTTCTCTCCAGAACATCTGTTCCTACTAGCAGGTATCTGGCGTCCTGTTTTATTCTTTATCATCAACTGTCTGGGGAACCTCCAAACTTCACATGCCAACAGGCATATAG